>OZ029918.1:3591646-3644146 GCA_964023275.1 Norana najaformis | reverse complement strand
CTGACAGGGACTGGCGAAGGATTTATTAAACAGAATTCTGTCAGTTATTGTTGGATCAGTTTCGGCAAATATTGACTGCGTGCAACCTACTTCCGGTTGCGTCTGAACCTCGCGTCGCCCGATGGACTTCGCGCCGTTTGGACCGGAAGTCTGGTGTCGCCCTCTTCTGCACGACTCCGGTATTCGTTCGCGACGTTGATTGCGGCGTAAGTTTCAGTTGATCCTTTAACAAGGCGAGTCTGGAAAACGCTTATATAGTAGCGCCGGTGAATAAGCAGGTATCAATGACGCAACTTTGGTGTGTAATCTCAATAAAGCTCCCATGTCCCACGAGGGACTTAGGGGAGACGCTTATTTCCTTTCTCTAGGTCCTTGAGCCGGCAATAGACGAATCCCAAAGTCCTGGACACGGGGCCAGTGCATCGCAGGACTCGCCGTTTACTTCCCAGCTTACCCCGGTACCAAATTATACTGCTTGGTGACAGAGGCACCGTGTGCGCAAACAACTTGAATAGAGTCGTTACCCGGAGTTGAACCCGCACCTCATGGTCACTGACCAAACTACCGTGTCGCTTTAGCTTGGCGCTGAGAAATTTCGGGGTTTACGTTGGATTACACTTGTCGCATTTGGCGATTTTCGGTACTTACCTTCTATAGTTTCTGGTGATTTTTTCCAGGGTCTAGCAGTAGCGCGAATTCACATTTGTAGCTCATCGGTAACAATGCTCAGATGGGTCTTTGTGTGTTTTATCGGTGTGTGTTTTTGTTTGTTTTATCGGTATGTGTTTTTTTGTGTGCTTTATCGGTGTGTGTTTTGAAGATATTGTCGACTACCAGAAATGCCATATTGCTTCAGTCCCGTGGTTGCAGCATTTTGCCTTAAGCTGCAGGACGTTTAAGCAAATCTTGTTTTTGAAATTCTGTATGTATTCAGCGTCCAGTGCCAATTGTAATTGTAACTGTAATCACAGGTTTATACAGGGCCTCTTTTTGAAGATAAATTCAACAGAGATCGAGAGAAACAGAGAGATACAGACAGGCAGACAGACAAAAACAAACAAAGATACCTTGATGGGTTACTGAGTCATTTTCCATCCAGGCGCAGTCTAGGCTGCTTTTGTCTGCCATATGTTCTCTTAATAAATATACTTGTCTACTTACTTGCTTACTTACTTACTTACTTACTTACTTCTTTACTTATTCACTGAGATCGTCGATCTGGCAATTCTTCCACTGAAGTTTGAATGTTGCCAAGTTTTCAGGGCGAGAGTTTTAGTTTCACGTTCCAGGAAATGGATGAGAGCAACGAGATGAAAAGAATCTTATCCTCTTCATCTCGTTACACTTCCATTTCCTGGAAGGTGAGACTAAGACTCTTAGTGTTTTATCAATGTCTGTTTTTACTCTAGATGAGTAAAGACTCACCCCTCCATCCTGGCGGGGTCGATAAATGAGTTGTCTTGGTTACCAGTTTGCGCAAGATGCATTGCTGAGTATAAGTCAGTGTTGAAATTCAATTTCTGCTAAGACAGAGTGACACAGAGAGACACAAAAAGAGAAATAGAGAGAATTAGAGAGATACAGAGTGATAGAGACACACAGACAGAGAAGCATAGAGAGAAAGAGACACAGAGAGATAGACAGAGAAACATAGACAGAGAAAGAGACGCATAGAGAGATGGAGAAACACAGATTGAGACAAAGGAAGTTAGAGAGATAGAGTTAGAAAGGAACAGACAGACAGACAAACAGAAAGACAAACAGACAGACAAACAGACAAACAAACAGACAAACAAACAGACAAACAAACAGACAAACAAACAGACAAACAAACAGACAGGCAAACAGACAAACAGACAGACAGACATAGAAAGTCACAAGGACAGAAACTTAGAAATCAACTCTTGAGCCGCCCACTATATGAGGATAAATTGTTGCTGTTCGGCCGGTAGTAGTGCTTGCTGAGGAGTTTCCTGAAATGGCGTTATATAATTTTCGCTTCCATTACTCTACCTAACAGCTAGTAGCATAGCGACAACGAAGATGCCAGTGGCTGTTGCAATGGCAGGCACTTTGCAAGTGAGAAGACAATTGGGGGAGGTGAAAAGAAACTGGTACGTGACACCCAGGGGTTGTGCCATACGACCCATTAGGGTTCGATAATGGTCACTGGCGGGGTGAACCGATAACCGTAGCGGAACTGATGCCCGGGTTAGGTAGAGGGTGGGTTAGGGAGGGTGTCGAAAATGTGGGGTTATTTAGGGCTGCGTACATAGCATTGCCTCCAGGGCAGGAGCTGTGCTTCTTCGCTGGCAACTTAAGGTGAGCACTTCAGATGTACTTCAGAAACCGCCGACAACAAAAGCCTCGTCTGCTGAGATGCTCGGCTGCAATAAGAACACCATTAGCAGACGACGTGCCAATATCTCTTTCTGCTTCTTCGTCTGCTTCTGTTTCTTCTTTTTCTTCTATATCTTCTTCTTCTTCCTCCTCCTCCTCTTTTTCTTCCTCTTCTCCCTTCCCTTCTTCCTATCCCTTCCTCCTCCTCCTCTTCTTCTTCCATCTATTATTTATCCTTTCATTTCTCCTGCTCTTTTCTCCTCTTTTTCTTCATCTTCTTCCTTCTCCAGTTCTTATTCCTTTTTCTCCTCTTCCTCCTCTTCTTCCTCCTCATCCTCTTCTTCTTCTTTTCTTCTTCTTCCTATCCTTCTTCCTCCTGTTCTTCTTTCTCCTATTCCTTATCCTTCCTTTCTTTCTCCTGCTCCTTTCTCCTCTTTTTCTTCATCTTCTTCCTTCTCCAGTTCTTATTCCTCTTTCTCTTCTTCCTACTCTTCTTTTCTTCATCCACCTCTTCTTTTTCTTCGTAGACCTACTCCATTCTATTTTTCCCTTCTTGTCCCCCTTTCAATTCTCCGCCTTTTCCTTTTTTTGTCAGTGACGATTTAGAACGAGGCTTTGTTGTATCTGCTGTCTATTTTCGTGTTTTTCTTTCTTGTCTAATATCTGCTTCGCTGTGTCTATTTCGGTCCTGGTCTCTTTAAATCATTCCTCGCTAATTGAACCATAATTACTTAATTAAGACTCGCTGTCTAATTAAAAGCTCTGAGTGGCACCGTCGTCACTGATTCAGCCCATGTTTGCAAATGTCATTCGATCCTTTGAACCGATCAAGAGCAAGACCGAGGCGCCGTTCCAAGTGTCCCGCTGTCTTCTGACACCCTACAAGTCAAGTACCTCCACGATCTGTCTCTTTCTGCCTCTGTATATCTGTCTGTCTTTCTGCCTGGCTGTATGTCTGTTTGTTTGTCTGTCCCTGTGCGTGTCTGTCGCTCTGTCTAGAAACGACTTCCTTGAAACTGCAGGACTCTTTTGTTGTTTGCTCTCTACTTTGTCGTAAGCGCCGCTTGTTGACACTAATCTCCGCTAATTATTCATCATGAAAATCTAATCATTTATTAACAGTTGCCCCTAAAGTCGTAAAGTATACACTACAAAAAATCATTACTTTGTTATAATTTTTTATTCGCTACCTTGATCTCCAAAGGTCATTTACTTTGTCGTAAGTGCCGCTTACACTACACTACAAAAATCATTACTTTGTTATAATTTTTTATTCGCTACCTTGATCTCCAAAGGTCATTTACTTTCGCAATCTACAATCAACCTGTATAATCCGACCCCATTTAATTCCAACTATTACCAAAACCATTAACATTGGGTTGAATTGAATAGTAAAACGTTCTTCTTTTAATAGAGTTAAATAGAACATTGACATGTCCTGCTGTTGTTTGAGTTGAATACGATAGTTGTAAGTCCCTCTAGAACAAGGTAAAAAAGCAGACTATACAAAGGTAAACACAAGTGGGCGTAATCGCTGCTTTCCATTAATTATGTAGCTCATTTTTTATGATACAGGGATTTAACACTATTCGCCTCATCTATAAGTCTCACCTTTTCAAGAAATCCCACCCTGATTCATTTCTTTCAGCTTAAACACAACCCACCCCAGCAGCTCCTCTCGCCCTTCTCTTCCTGGTCTTCAGGCAACAAGACTTGGTTCTTGACATGGCGTCTTTGTAGAATCCCACTTTCTTGACGCAGCACTCGTGAATAAGCTGGTAGCGCTTTAGAAATTTAGAGTTTGCGATTAAGATTAGGTATTTTTCTTCAGCGAGTTTTCAGTTCTTTTCCTTTTGTGCCATGACGAAGTTGTAAAGCGTATAGTGGAGCCAACTGAGCTTGTTAGACGAAAAGGAAAATATGAAATATTGGGGATTATGTTTTTTTATGATCCATGTTTTTTTATAGCCATTGTTCTTCCAATTGTTGAAGATATTCTATTCGATCGTGGTCTAGTGCTATCAGGGCGGGAGCTATATAAAGTGTATATAAACTTATATATATATAAACTATATAAACTTACGATTACGATTACGATGACCACGATTTTCCTCCAACCTGACTATTGGCGAACAAGTCCGTGTTCTTTTAAAGTCATTGTGTTTTATAAAATCAATTTCATTTTTCATAAATGTTCTTTCATAGATATCAGCGTTCTTCCATAGCCAAAGATTCTTTCTAAAACTCTTCTGAAATAAGTGTTAATCTGTAGCTAACTTCTGGATTTTAAATATTTTTGCAGAAGTTGACAAGAACGAGATGCTGGTCTGCACTAAAGATATCGGACCATCTTGCTCCTCCTCTTCATCCTCCGCATCTCCATCCTCTTCTTTTTCCTCCTCCTCTTCATCTTCAAACTCTGGCGGGGTAGGAACCAGTGACCCCTCTCCCTCCTCTAGCACCTTCCCCGCTGGACAACTATGCAAACTGGAGCTGCTGTCCAGTCCTGCATCCCCGGATAACGTCGTCTCCAGCAGCAGCGATGCCAATCAAGGTGTGATCACCTGCAATGATGCCAATCAAGACACGGCCACCTGCAATCAAGGACTCTCGCCAGGTAAACACCGAACCCAAGTAAACAACTCAGTGTAAACGTAAATACGTGGCACATAGCCTACAACAACAACGACAACAACGACACCTACTACTACTACTACTACTACTAATAATAATAATAATACAACTACTACTATTACTACTACTACCACTACTATTACTACTACTAATAATAATAGCGAAAATAATAATAGGGATAATATTAATAATAATAATAATAAAAATAATAATAATAATAATAGCGATAATAATTATAATAATAGCGATGATATTAATAATAATAATAATAATAATAATATTCATAATCATATTCATAATCATAATAACAATGTTAATTTGTATGCACATAAAACCCTGAGGATATGGGCTACTTTAATAGCAGTGTGTTGTTCAGGGGTTCATTATGGACAGAACTGTAGGATCCTATTAAATTAACATTATTAGGCCTAATTATTGTAGACTGCTGATAGCACTTTCTCCCAACAGCGGTCTTAATTTGTGGAGGACAGGTGTGCTCACCTGGCTAGTGTCAATTGAGTCGGTGCCCTTACCTGTCACCTTTTGCCATCAACGGGAACCCTTTCACCCCAGGGGCATCGTCCCGCCCTCTCCGTTGTTGCCTGCGTTTGGCACCCCTGTCTTTGCCTACCCCGGTCCTGCGTGTGCGTGTGGGCATACACAGATGGCCCGGGCAGCTCGAGGGTGGACATGTCGAGGGCTCGCGAGTTTTCGAGGGTCTTTGTTCGCTGGTCAGCGCTGGTCGCCCGTCTTCTTCTTACAATGTGTCTGGCCTTTGTCTGACCCGACCGGCCGGCCTTCGGTTGCCCCAGTCACCCGACTGACCTCTGACAAAGGCCAAAGATGAGGCAAAACAATGACCCACGAAAAAGCGAAACTCAACGGTCGCTTTCAAGACTCCCTTGCGCTACAGGTGTCGCCAAAAGCCTCTTACTCATATCCTCCTCAGACTTCTAAAGACATACACACACATTTATATATACTACAGCAAGCTACTTATGCAGATGCTTGATATATATATATATATATATATATATATATATATATATATATATTCCAAAATGTATCCCAGTACCGATTCACTTTGTCCTCTGGATCTATAAATAGAAGTCATTCTGGAGCAGACCGACATGCAACCTACAACCTGGGCATCTTGTTCCTGCTCTGCCTCTGATTTCTCCAGCCGTTGAAGACTGGGTTCTTGTGTTGTCACGTAGGAAGCACATCTGATGAGTTTCTGTCGAAAAGGCCCCATACAAATTGCGCTTACAAATTACTCTTACGATTCATAGTTTGTTAATAGTTAAGCTGTTACTTAGATTTTAGCTTGAACCAGAGTCAAACGGTTAAATGTTAAATGAGAGACATAGGTGAGGCATGGAGCTGGGTGAAAGTGGTAGACAGATGGTGAGGAGCAGGTTCATGTATATTTTGAAATGTGGTAGAAATACTTTGAGAAGAAGGCATATACTACAGCAACGAAGGCTATGAAAATGGACTGAAAACCATAAGGAATCAGGCCCACTATTTGATCCATCATACGAACCAACATCACTTCTCTCCTGGCAATCTCTGCGCAGGTCTTCCACTCAAAACTGAAAACACTCCTCTTCCGCAGGTCCTATCCTGATTCATCTTCTTCACCTTATCTGTCCTGAAGGTCCAATTTCAAACACCACCCACCGTAGCCATCTGACTGTCTGACACTTGGATCTCGACCTGGAATCCTACCCTTCTTGCCTATCGATTCTATTTTCACTGAGCGCCTGTGAATAAGCTGGTTCCCTCGACTTAGCGTTCGTTGGGCACTGTAGAAATCTCGAGCTTACGATTACGATATGAACGTTGACTGGTTTTTGCAGATTCTCGGACTGGATTGGGCGATTCTGAGGAAGGACCGACTTGCGGAAGCGCAGAAAGAGAATCCAACGCTGTTCACTCGTCTACCTCGGTCTCGTGCGACGCCTGTGGAAAGGCATGCGGTCTAATTACCATGCTTCTGTACACTGCTACTTAAAATGTCCTTAAAACATTCGCTTTTACCATAATAATGAAAAGATTGCTGGTCTTTGCTCTCCTCCACTGCCTTGTTTGGGGGTAGTGCCAGTCCCAAGCCTAGATAAAGGAGGAGGGCGACGGCAACGGCCTTTGATGCCACAAGCTGTCGTTAAACTGAAGAACTACTATTACTACTAAACTAGTTCTTGGCATTACTCCGATCTTAATGCTTTTAGGTTTCTCTAGAATGTAGTAGTTCCAATGTTTTACGACATCTTATGGCATCAAAGGCCGGTGACGTCGCCCTCCTCCTTTATCCAGGGTTGGGACGGGCACTACCCGACTAAAGGCAGTGGCGGAGTTCTCTTGTAATGTACTTTAAACTTTCATTTTTAAACTGTTGCATCATTTCTGCTACTGTCGTTGCATCTTTTGGTTCTTGACCTGTACCCGAACCCTTTTGCCTATCGATTTGTTTTGACTGAGCGCCTATGAATAAGCTGGTCCCCGCGAGATGGCTTTCGTTGGGCGCTGTAGAAATCTCGGGATTACGATTACGATTCGCTGTTAATCTTTCCGAGGGCATTATGAATCTTAATGTTGATTGTTGACGCTATCTAGTGAATTGCGACGTTGACTTTGCTTAGAAGCGACAATCGATTGTTAACTTGTGCTATATTATAACGGAGCTACAGAAATGTCCTTATTAGATGACACTTGCTTATTTAGCAGGTAACTGACTTACTTTTAGGTGTAGTGGGGCCCGGTAGCCTACTGGAGAGAGTGCTTGGCTTGCAACGCGGAGAGTACGGGTTCGAAACTACACTGAGACGGTTACTGTGTAGGGACTTTGAGCAAGTCCTTCACTCGCAACTGCTCGGCGCCATCGATTGATGCTAAGCCATTAGATAGTGGCGCCTAATAAATGCAGAAATAATAATAATAATAACTTGCTTACTACGTAGGCTTTCTCGAACCTCTACCGACTGCGTCGCCACCTAGCGAGTCACTCGAAGAATGGCGCCGACCGTCCGTTCCAGTGCAACGTCTGTTCGAAGGCGTTCAAGTTCAAGCACCACCTGAAGGAACACTCCCGCATCCACTCGGGGGAAAAGCCTTTCCAGTGCTCCCACTGCGGCAAGCGCTTCAGCCACTCCGGGTCCTACAGCAGTCATGCGACATCCAAGAAGTGCTGGGCTCTGAAGGCATCTTCTCCCACCCCGGGAGGGGTGGACAGAGAGGGTGATGACGACGAGGAGGAGGAATTCAAGCGCGAGGTGCTTATCATCAGGGCCACTCCCGACGGTCTGAATCTCTGTATCTCAACCGTCGATCCGCAGCAGTTCTACCTGCTCGACGTTGCCTCGCAGTCGAAGTCCGGATGTGACGAGCTGACACCGGAAGGAGAAATTCGAATCTGCAACGAAGTCATCATTCCTTACAACGCTACTCCCGCCTTCTGTTCAACATCCTCTTCGTCATCGTCGTCCTCTCTCCTTGACGTTGACGATGCCAGCTCGCCGATCGCTGACGACGCCGCCGCGTGTGACTTCCGGGGTAAGGTTTCCACACTGTCCAGTCCCTACGAAGACGGTAATGACGAAAATGTAGACTGCAACAAGGCGTTCAACTCGACTGACCCCCTTCTTCTGAACCGCGCGCCGCTTTCAACCGCCGTCAAGAACGATGTCCCGACGATCCAGCCTCGACTCAAGGACGAAGACGGGCGCAGGCTAGGGCAGGTTCAGGCATCGGAGCGCAGCCTCGACACCCTGGCTGCCGTGGCCGAGAAGATTCGCGAGGAGATGCTGAGACAGGAGAGGGCAGAGAAGGAAAAGCAGGCGGAAGAGGAGCAACATCACCAAGAACATGGTCAATGTCAAAGTCCCAGTCAAGGTCACATCCAAGTTCAAGGTCAGAGGTCACTCCAGGGCAGCGGGCAGAGGTCACTACTGACGAAAGAGCAGCGGTCGACGCTCAAGGCGGCCTATCTTGACAACCCAAGCCCGGACAATGTTGAGCTGGAACGCCTGGTGATGTCAGTTGGTCTCCCGCGTCGGGTCGTCCAGGTCTGGTTTCAGAACAAGCGAGCCAGGGATCGCCAGAAGAGACGGTCCTTCCGCCGCAGCCCCAACAGAGGGCGTCCACCGGTCGACGAGTCCTCACCCCCACAAGGTTTGGACGACCCCAAGCAGGACATGACGAAGGATACACAACCAGAAGGTTCATCATTCCAGTCGAACTTAAACCCGCAACCTCCTGGGACGTCTAGAGGGTCCAGCGATCAGTCAGAGCCTTTGGATCTGTCGAAACGACCTCTTGCGCCACTCCTAAGTCCGGCCCTCGATCTACGAGTTTTGTCTACCTCGACTGACGCTCTGGCGTCAGAAGTTCAGGCGGAACAGGAATCGTTCCAGCTGACCACATCCGTACATCCCGTAGATGCGTTGTCGACGGTCCAGGACGGGAATGGTCGCAGAGGATCAGCTACGTTCCAGGAGGTTCCAGTCAAAGTGGATCCCGCCTTTGGCAGGAAGCGCTCGGCAGAAGCGATTCCCCCTATCCAGGTGAGATTCAGCCATTTACAATTTTCTTTGAGAGAGTTTAAAAAGAGCAAATAAAGTGCATAGGTACGTACGTACAAAAATACATATGTAAATACGTACATATATGCACACATGCGTACATAAGTAAACATATATAAGCATGCACACGTACATAAACATCTTATTCATGCCCGTCCCTAGTCACTATATATATATATATTTATATGAAATTCCCTGACCGTTTCATGCCTCATACAGTATCTATATTCTTGAACGATTTCCCACCTTCAATTCCGCAAAATCTACCTACCTTTACCTCTCTTTTCGGTACAACAGCATTATTTGTCTCAAATATCTCTATCGATTACTAATCAGGCTTTCTATTCAAAATCATGAAGTGACGAAAGTTCCCCCTTTCAAGAAGTTTGCCCTGCTCAAATCCGCCGACTACCTAGCTGTTTCTTTCAGCTTAAGCACAATCCGTCGTAACATCTTTTTTGTCTGTTGATTTCTCTGATAATGGGATTTTGTACTTCACTTAGCATCATTAGACAATCCTTTGACTTGACGCAGCGCTTAGCTTTAAGTAGCGCTTAGAAATTCTCAAGTAAGTAAGTAGACCTAAGTAAATAAGTATATTCTTTATTAACCAATAGCTAATCGCACATCGGTTTACAAGTATTTAAAAACACAAGAAAATTTATTACGGTCAATAATAATCCGTCTTAGAACCACTGCTCAACCGCCACATGTGGCCCAACCCAACGACGTCCTATACATGACTCAACCAGAAGATTTTAAGAAGGCAACATTTTAAGAAGGTTGCATTCTTAAAATCTTTGGCTCAACCTTTATATATATGACGTCATTAATCTCCACGTACGAACTTCGATGACGTCAGATCGTGGCGCTTCGAACCATCGAGTGCTGTTTAATGTCGGTTAGATTTAGAAGTACACAAGTTGTTTGTTTTCAGTGTTTGCTCGAAAATTTTCATGTGTTCTTCCTGCTAGTCAGCATTTTCGGAACTTTTATTTTGTTATTACCAGAGACGGCGCTACAGATACATTGAGTGTTGTGCCGAAGTGTACTATACGTGTAATCTGTAGTCAAGTCCGTTCGTTCGCCTGTTCGAGTAGGAGATTTCCCGGCTTACTACGAATTTGTTCCCTTACAGACACTGCAGCGTGGCAACTTCTGAAGTCTTGCGTTCAAGTGTTAACTTTGACGTGATCCGCCAGTGAGCGTCGGCTCGTTCAGCGGGCGTTAGTAGTAAGGTGGACATCTTTA
Organism: Norana najaformis; assembly: GCA_964023275.1. Classification (NCBI taxonomy): domain Eukaryota; kingdom Metazoa; phylum Annelida; class Clitellata; order Crassiclitellata; family Hormogastridae; genus Norana; species Norana najaformis. The sequence goes on along the minus strand of OZ029918.1, from coordinate 3,633,338 downwards.
AGGCCACCTCGTTAAAACACAGGGCACTTCTACCTCAAAACAAGGACCGGTTTTAGGCCACTTATGCTGACAGGCCACTGGCAGCCACGGGTGCTGAGTGGCCACTTGCAATGAGTGTACATTTATAATAATAATAATAATAATAATCATAATAATTGTAATAATAACAATAATAATAATTATAACAATAATATAATAATAACAACAACAACAATAATACTTTTTATATTAATAATAGTAATAATGTTAACTTCTCGAGGAAGTGGAGGATTCTGATTCCAGTTCGAATTCAGCTTGTCCTTTGGCCAGACAATTCCAGCTTCCAAGTGAGGGCGTCTTCATGAAGCCAAAGAAGGACTCGTAAAGTCTCGAGTATCCTCAGAAGACAAGTGCAGCTCGAGTTGGTAAACTTCTAGTTATAGCATTTCTGTTTATTTAATGCCATTTCGATGATAATAATAATAATAATAAGTGCTTGAAATAATAGATAAATAAATAAATATAACTATACCTATAAATGTCATTTGAAAATGAAACTAAATACAACCAATTAAAATTGGAGACATAGTTGCAAGGTATAATATTTTCCTTATTCTTTGTCTTCTTCTTCCTATGCTTCTCTTCCTCTTCTTTTATTTTTGTTCCACTTCCTCTTATTGTTCTTCTTATTCTTATTTTTCTTCTCTTATTCATCTTTTTCTGCTTTTTTCTTATTCTTCTCCGTCCTCTTCTTCGTCTCCGTCTCCTCTTCCTGTTCTTACTCCAGTTCTTTCTTGTCTACTTCTTTTCTTCTTCTCTTCCACTTCTTCTTCTTAATCTTTTTCTTGTTATTATTCTTTTTATTCCTATTCTTCCTTTTCTTGTTTTCTTATTATTCTTTTGATTCTTCTTCTTCCTCTTCTTCTATTTGATCTTTTTATTTTCTTCTTCTCTTTCTTATTCTGCTTTGCCTCTTCTTCTTCATATGCTTCTCCTCTGCCTCTTTCTCTTCTTGTTCTTTTTCTTCTTTTATTCTTCTTCCTCTTCTGCTTCGTCCTCACATACTTTTTCTTCTTTTTCTTCTCTTCCTCTTTTTCTTATTCTTCTTCTCCTCCTTTTTTCTCTTCTTATTTCTCTTATTCATATTTTTTCTACTTTCTCTTCTGGTTCTTTGTGCTGTCTTTTTCTTCTCCCTTTACCTCCTCTAATTTTTCTGTTATTATTATTATTATTATTTTCAATATTTTAAGTATTATTGTTATAAATGTACACTCATTGCAAGTGACTTGTCAACGCCCGTTGCCTGTAAGAGTAAGTAGCCTAAAACCGGCCCTTCTCTGAGGTAGCCAAAAACCGCTTCTAATTTTGAGGTGGTCTAAACCTGCCCATACTTACTACTGGTGTTCACACGCCTATGTTTCATTCTAGTATTAGGTGCAATCCAAAGCAGATACTGTTGATGTGCACCATCTGTCAACAATGAAGATCTGAAGATTATAGGAGATCTAAAGAACACAGACTATCTGAAGATGCATTCAAGAAACTATAAACAGGAAAAGCAATATGAACGGGAATTTGGTACAAAATCATATGCACAGAACAGGCATCTCAAACTTCGTGCAAGAAGCCATACTAGAGAAAAGCCATACAAGTGCAGTTTATGTCAAAAATCGTTTGCATGTAAGAGCAGCATGGAAAACCATACAGAAACTCACAGCGGAGAAATTCTGTACAAGTGCAGTTTGTGTTACAAGGCATTCGCAATGAAGCGCCAACTGTATGACCATACAAGAGCCCACACTGGAGAAAGACCCTTTGTGTGTAATTTATGTCAGAAATCATTTACACATAAGAGTAACCTGGAAAATCATACAAGAACACACACTGGAGAAAAGCCATACAAGTGCAAATTATGTGACAAAGCATTTGCACAGAAGAATCATCTAAAATGCCATAGAAGAACCCACACTGGAGAAAAACCATACAAGTGCAATTTATGTTTCAAAGCATTTGCACAAAAGTGGACTCTGGAATGCCATACAAGAACCCACACTGGAGAAAAGCCACACAAGTGCAGTTTATGTGACAGAGTATTTGCACGTAAGAGTAAACTGGAATTACACACAAGAACCCACACTGGAGAAAAACCATACAAGTGCAATTTATGCGATAAAGCATTTGCACAGAAGTGTACTCTGGATTGCCATACAAGAACCCACACTGGAGAAAAGCCACACAAGTGCAACTTATGTCACAAAGCATTTGCACAGAAGAATACTCTGGCATACCATGTAAGAACCCACACTGGGGAGAAACAATACATGTGTCAGCTTTGTAACAAACTGTTTTCAACATGTAGTAATCTTCTTGTGCATGCAAGAACCCACACTGGAGAAAAGCCATACAAGTGCAGTTTATGTGACAAAGCATTTACACATAAGAGTAACCTGGAAAACCATACAAGAACCCACACTGGAGAAAAGCCATTCAAGTGCAATTTATGTGACGAAGCATTTGCAAGGAAGTGTACTCTGGAATTCCATACAAGAACCCACACTGGAGAAAAGCCATACAAGTGCAATTTATGTGACGAAGCATTTGCAAGGAAGTGTACTCTGGAATTCCATACAAGAACCCACACTGGAGAAAAGCCATACAAGTGCAATTTATGCGATAAAGCATTTGCACAGAAGAATACTCTGGCATACCATTTACGAACTCACACTGGAGAAAAATAATACGTCTTAGTTTTGCAACAAAATATTTTCAAAACCTAGTAATCTTAATGTTTATGTTCACCATTCAAAATTTTGAAAAGCCATTCAAGGGCAGTATCTGTGACAGAGTATCTGCACGGAGTGCAGATCTCAGTATGCTCTTCAGAACCCATGGTGTAGAAAAGCCATGCAAATGTTATTGTGTTCACAAATGCCACTGTAGAAAAGCAATGCTATTGAAAGTAAGCAATGTGTGAGGTGTGACACAGAGGCATCATGGAAGTAATTCACATAAGAAATTCAGCATATTTACTGAAGGTGACAATGTTTTGGCAGAAAACAGTTTTCAACAGCAGAATCCATGCAAGACTTTTCATCCAGGCAAAGTAAACAACTAAGTTATGACGTGAAACAACATTCTGGAGAAAGTGAAGAATTAGTACTGATATTAATGATTTCATTTTGAGGACTTATGGTTACAGAATGTGTGACGAAGTGTTAAGTTGAAAAGAAATTTATGGGGCATAGTTGTCATTACTTCATTATTACTGTGATGCTCCAGAGAAAAGATACATTTCTTGAAGTATTTGAAATGCCGCTTTTGAGTTACATTCCTTGCATACAGGATACAGATAAACTCGCAAGGTTTTTGTTTAGTTTGGCACCAGTTACGTTATCAACATTTGCTGGATGGTTACACTATGATGCGTAGAAGCCATTACATTACATCTCTTGTTCGATATGTGTATGTCAGTTGACTAGTTGTGCTTGTTATTGTTCGTGGGCTTAAGAGTTACTCCTCATATTTGTCGTAGGTTTTGAGTGGTTTTCAGTTTTGTTACAGTATTCATTTGGTGATTGCTGGGCCTGGAGTAGCCAGGAACTAAGAAATGATGGAGTTTGCAAGAGCCTGTCAGTGGAATTTTTATGGCTTTCTAAGCATTGTTCACTTATGAACACATTTGTTCTTCAACTGATCTAACTTTGAAGTCATTTAGGTTATGTCAAAAACGTTCTTCAAATGATTTAAACAGGCAGTATACGAATATCTTTATGCATATAAGGAAAATTTGGTGATTAACTTTAATAAAATTTGAGCAGAGAAAGTGGATATAAGCAATTTCATTATTCAAGATTCTCAATATATATCTTTCTGTATGTATGTGCGCTGTCAGATCCGGCCATGGCCTCTCCATCTGAAATTTGCCACCCTGTAACCCTAACATACACGATCATCTCTGCTGTTTAAACTGCAGTTCTCACCTTTTCAAGAAATCCCACCCTGATCAGTCCTCCCATTTCTCTCAGCTTAAAACAACCCACCATAGCCTCCTCTCCTCTCCCCTCCCTCTCAGGTTTCCTGGCAACCGGACTTGGTTCTTGACATGGCATTTTTGGACAATCCCACGGACTTGACGCAGCGCTTGTGAATAAGCTGGGGTGCTGAGCTTGGCTTTCAAGCAGCGCTTTAGAAATTTTACGATTAGAATTGATAATATTTATGGACTGTGGACATAAACCATTATAAACGTATTTTACTATTTATAAATGTTGCATACCCCGTACATATATACATACATACATGCATACAAGCATGCATACATACATACATGCATACATACATACATGCATACATGCATAATACAGAGAGACGGATACACGCGCATATACATATTTCGAACTAAAGTACGTTTTAAACTGCATCAATGCAACCTCACGCCACTGAATTGCTCTCCCTACAACGGGTTTGGCGAGTGTTGTCCATAGAAATAGTAAAGGAAAAACGTCTGCAATAATACTGAAAGAAAATAAAGTCGGAATATTGGGATACAAAAGCGAAGGAGTCACAAAAATTAACTAAATACAGTAAAAAAATTACCTAATACCAAGTCTAGTAATGATAAAAGTTGAAGGAAAAATACATTATTCACATTCGGTAGATCAGCGAAAATATTTTCTTTGTATTTAATTTTTGTGCCGTAGGCACAGAAAACAATGTAGTGTAAGGATAACAAATTGACATTGGTTTACCTTTCAAGACATTATGACCTTAACTGCATCCATGTAGGCCCTATACTCCATTTGACAGAAGACAGTACTTAATTATGATGTTTCATTCTTACAGTGTTGTTTCTTGTTATTGTTTTTTTTTTGTTACTTCTGTGTCTGCCCTCGTATTCCAATTTTTTCTGGTCCATTTATGTTTTTTGTGGTTTTGGGCTGTAGCAGAGGCGCAGCTTTGGTCTGGAACGCGAAGAGAGTACCACTTTCTCTCCATCCGTTCCCCTTTCGCATACTAATTATTCTTTGACTATAGTATGAAAAGTTACTTGAGAATGCCAAGCTCATACATAACATAATGCGAATTGTTCATTGAGGGTACGAAAATAATGGGGGTATCCCAGTCCAAAAGTGGGGGAACAGGTAGGCCTACCACATAATCTATGAAAATAATGTCAATGGTCTGCGGATTCGGTAAGACAGTAAAGTCATCGATGTTGAGAGGTGCGTTGACATTCTACTACGGATCGAGAGTTCGTCGTGCAGCGCAGAGGCTTTCGTGAAAGAATTTAAGATTTGTGATTTGAAGCAGAAATTGTTTTGTTTTATGTACATTTTAACTTACCATTTCTTCTTGTTGTAAGATTTTAAAAATCTTTGATATCTGTATGGAAGGATGTTTATCCATCAATATCTTCTAGAAAGAACATTCAAAATGCTGAGAATTTTACTGGCAGATTTATACATCATTAATAGTAGTAGTAGTAGTGGTGGTGGTTATAGTAGTAGTAGTAGTAGTAGTAGTAGTAGTAGTAGTAGTAGTAGTAGTAGTGGTAGTGGTAGTGGTAGTAGTAGTGGTAGTAGTGGTAGTAGTAGTAAAATGAAATAATCGGGCAAAAATATTAATAATAATCCTGATGACTAGACCTAATTTCCACGCATTTCCTTTAATAATTCATTAACCGAGAATAATTAATTAGATATACTGCTAATAACAACAAAATAGGCGCTGAGTAACTAAAATATTATTATTCATGAGACATCTGATACATTATTCATAAGGAATTTAATAAATGAATCCAGTAGGAACTGATAAAACTGTGGCGGTCTGTTGACTTTTAGGACAAGACCCGGCGACTCGATGACTCCGATGCGTCGATCCGGAAGTGCCGCACCTCCAAGTGCCAAAGTGTCGACGGCACGAGTGCCACTACTTACGATTGCGATGAGTGCGACAAGACGTTTGGTAAAATGAGTTCACTCGCAAGACACAAATACGAACACTCCGGTGAGGTCCCTTCGTTCGTTCGCTCAGTCATTCATTCATTCATTTCATTCATTTCATTCATTTCATTCATTCATTCATTTGTTCGTTTTTTGTTTCATTCATTTATTCACTCTTTCGTTCACTTATTCATTAGTCCGTTAATTCATTCATTTTATCGTTCATATATTCTTTCTTACTTTGGTTATGTCGTATATTTATTCTTTTACAGCCTAACTAGGGTTTAAGATCTTCAGAAGAAATGTAATCTGTTTTTGAACCATTGCAAATTAACCGGGAATGATTAATCATCAATCCTTCCCAACTTCTTGAATTCTGTAATTCCACTGAGACATTCGTTCGTTCTTTCTTCTTTCGATTGTTTTCTTCATGAGTAAGGCATGCATGTAAGGCATGCAATGTTGCACAAGGTGTGCATACACACACACACACACACTCACAAGGCAGGGATTTAAACGAATTGTCATTATATATACCTAATACTTATGATCCTATCGGATTATTTGAACAGAAAATGCTGACCATAGGCCTGTATCAATATTTATGGATATATATGTATTCTTTAGGGAAGTATAAATATAAATGAACATAGCAAATTCTCAAGGTATATATATATATATATATATATATATATATATATATATATATATATATATATATATAGGACTATGTCATCATGTTTGTGTATAATTACAGGAAAGCGACCATTCACGTGTCATGTATGTGAGAAGGCGTTTAAACACAAGCATCATCTGGTGGAACACAGCCGACTGCACAGCGGCGAAAAGCCCTTCGTCTGCCACTCATGCAACAAATCGTTCAGTCACTCCGGATCATACAGCCAACACGTCAACAACAGGCATCGATATTGTCTGGTCCGGTTGGCACCGACATCATCTTCATCAGCATCATCAGCAGCAGCAGCATCTTCAGTAGCAGCAGCAGGATCAGACGTAGGATAGGCCTACGAGTGCACAGCTTCTGTTTTAAAAGTATCTTTCGTGGTGCGTTTTTGTAACATCCGCTACGTTCCTTTACAGTCACAGACCGCGCTAGACTTGAGACGAACTATGTTGGGTCGTCATGGTTACGGTTTCCTTGGAAACGCACAGCTAGTAATGCTGACATCCTGATGGTGTAGTTGCCACGCGTGGGGTTTGCTAAGTGACTCCCGTTGTCACAGCTATGAGTTCCGAGAAATGGATGTTTCTTGATACTGTGTTGTATTCATGGATACTGTTTTGTATCCATGGATACTGTTTTGTATCCATGGATACTGTTTTGTATCCATGGATACTGTTTTGTATCCATGGATACTGTTTTGTATCCATGGATACTATCTTCTCGTGCTCAGTTTGAGTTCATATTTTGAGGCCTGAAGTTGTCAAAACTGTTGGCCTTGCGGTCTTGTTAGATGAAACTCATACAGACGTTTCAATTATCAGGAGTCTGCAAAGCCATTGCATTGAACTTGGAGAGAGGAGAACTCAGCTAAGCAACGGATTGACAAAATACCTCAATCGATCAATGTATCACAACCATTTTATCGACGAAGTGGACACCTTATTAGCCCATTAATCCATTTACTCAATCATCTAGTCACTCATCCATTCAAGCAGTCATCTATTTCATCCATCCATCCATTCACTCAATCATTTATCCATCCATCCATCCATCCATCGAGTAGGCAGAAGGGGGAAATTCAGTGCAGCCTCTGAAAACTATAAACAGTAGCCCGCTTCACCTAAAACTATTTGACTGTACCTTGGAGGTCAGTATAAAACAAGCGATGATGTGTTTTGACGGTTGTCGTCATTTTCGTCACCGTCGTTACCCTCGTCGTCATGGAAACAGCATCAGCAGCAGAAACAAGAACACGAAAGAGAGATTTGAGTTATGTGAGAAACTTGCAATCAAAGACAATGTCGTACGTGGTTTTGAGAACAGTTACGTTTAATTTATGTGGACTCGGCTTTTTGTAAATGCGTTTCGTATATCAGTGGATTCGCGATATGTGCCAAATCTCTGTAACATAATATGATATCATCGATGTTGTGACGTAGTAACTGTAGCCTGAATGCTTTTGCTTGTTCGTCAAATGACATTCTGCCTTCTCTGCAATACTGTGTTGCTCGACACCTTTAGGTTTATGATGTGGATGTCCGGTTGGATTGTTGGTTCGATATTTGGTTGTGTGTCTGGGTGGTTTATTGATTCAATGGTTATTTGTTAGAGTGACTGGGGGTTTGAATGCGGCACGGTGGTCTATCGGTAACGCGTTTGGTCAGTGATCATATGGTTGAGGGTTCGACTCCGTGTAACGACCCTGGGCAGGTTGTTTGCGCACATCGTGCCTCTGTCACGAAGCAGTATAATTTGGTACCGGCGTAAGCTGGGAAGTAAACGGCAAGGCCTGCGATGCGCTGGTCCCGTGGCTAGGACCTTGGGATTCGTCCAAAAATTGGGATTGGCTCAGGGGCCATGTAAAGGAGATGAGCGCCTTCCCTACGTCTCACTTGTGGGATTTCGGGTAGTTTACTTTTCTGATTGTGTTTAAGGTTTTCTTGTTTGGGTAGTTTTTTTTTGTTTATTTGTTGGCTGTGTGGAATGGTGGGTGGCACCACTGGTGGGATCTCGTTGTCTCTCTCTCTCTTTCCCACACACACGTCTCCAATCGCAAAGCTTTCTCATTACCGTAGCTCTGTCATTGTCTGTGATTGTCTTTGTCTGCGTCTTTTTATTGTTCTGTCTTTCAATGTATGTATGTGCATCAGAATGTCTAAATTCGAATCAACGTAATTTTCTAGCGCATTCATTCTGAAAGTTTATGAATTTTCCAAATCATGACTTAGATATAAAATTAATGACTTTTAAAAAGCTGCGGATGAAGTCTGATCTCAAATCAGAAAGAGATTTTTGGTCTTACTTTCGGACAAGCTGTAAAGGAGTTGCACTTTAAAAAGTCACCGAGTTAAACTCGGATCAAGTGTATTACCCCACCTCTTAAAGTCAACGACCTTAAATTGGATAAAATCTGCGCTGAGGGTAAAAACCAGGCCCTTGCAGGCCACGATGCTTCCAAATTCCAAAGACCACTGATTCGACGGCGCTGTGAAGTGATAGCTACAGCGAAGATAGCCTCGCATTTTTGGGAACGTAATCAATTACTTCTAGAGTCGTGGGGCATGGTTACCGATTGGTTAGAGCGCTCGGCCTGTAACGCCGAGAGTACGGGTTCGAGCCTCATCCCCAGACACGTTTACTGTGTAGGGATCGTGAGCAAGTCCTTCACTCACAACTGCTCAGCGCCATCGATTGATGCTTAGTCATTAGATAGTGCCGCTTAATTAAATCAGAAAAAATAATAATAGAGTGAATGGCTTGTCTGGAAGAAGTTGAATGCAATACAAAAAAAATGAAAGACAGTTTTTCCTCCTTCAACATTCATACTTCCGATTCAGTTAGTTATGTCACCTATGTTGTTTTAAAAGAGGGTCGTGAAAATTGAAGATAAAATGGACATCCAATTGACGAATTACTTTCTCTGGTTTGATTACAGATTTGGGATATAGGCCTACCCAAGATTAATAATAATTTTGGATACACTCTTAATAATTTTGCGGTCTGTGACTCAAGCTGCTTGAGCAAATGTGAATGGATGAGTTTCATCCTCAATTTTTATGACGTTGACGCTGATTCAAAACAACACACGTGACTTAATTATTTGAACCGGTAAATAGAATACTAAGAGAGGAAGAAAACCGTCGTTCATTTTTGCAGGATTGCATTCAACTTTTTTTGTGAATTCTCGCGGGCAGCAAGACAGACAGATAAAGACACAGTGATACAGCGACAAAGACAGAGAAAGAGAAAGACAGACAGATAAAGAGATAGAAAGAGTGGGAGCCGAAAGACAGGAAGACAGAAATTTAGAGATTATTTGTGTTAAACAAATAACTTGTGTTCAGAACGTGTCTTTAACAGGTTTTCCATCTCGCCAAATTTCATAACAAAATCGCGTCTTCCACTTCAAACTGTACATCTTTGGTCTTATTGTCGTTCGTGTTCAAACAAAGCCTAATAAAGTGTTTTCATGTTCGCGATGGCCTACATGTACTTATGCTTTTAAGTCAGTTTAATATTCCAATCATAAACGAGAGACTCTATGCGCCCAACGAAAGCTAAGTCGCGAGAACCAGCTATATTCACAGGCGCTCAGACAAAACAGAATCGATAGACAAGAAGGAATTGGAATTGGATTAATATCTTGTAAGCCGTTGTATTCAAATGTGTTAATGGCAGCAACAAGAAGCATAAGAGATTCATAAAAGGACTCAGGAATCAGGACACTAGTGTTGCTATTCGTGTACACATTTACGGTGCTCATTTTGGGTTAACGATGCAGTTGCAGCTTTAAGCCTGTTGAATGTATGGCATGGCACTATCGTTTGCTGCCAATCTGTTTGCGCGAACAACTTTCCCCTGGTCGTTACAGGTAGTCCACTCAGGAGCCTCGAACCTGCAATCGCTGTATGTATAAATTAGTATCGTCAGCAAAATATATTATTTGATTCAGTGAAGATATGTGTGAGATGTCATTTATAAAGTTAAAAACAGCAAGTTAAAAACGGACATTAGTTTGTCCAGAGAAGTGTTTATTACAGGCACATATCAATTTCTTTTTTCTAAGAAAGTCTGAGAGAGATATAACAGCGACCCTCAGCGTAGACTGTCTAGTTTTTCCACTTTGTGCTTATCTCTGGACAAGAGCAATTATTAACATGACTCTCAAGTATTCAACTGATCGCCAAAATAGATTGTGTAGGCCCCTCACCATGGAAGGCCCTTGTCAAAGGGCAAAGGGCCCTGCTGCCCCTCTGATACGACCTGGTGCTTACTGCATGTCCTGCCGATCTGCGAGACAAACTTGGAGGGCCTTTTTACGGGAAGCTAGAAATTTTGCTAATTAATGCCTCGGGAATACCTTGTGAGTCTCCAATCGTGAGATACAACGGTTTAGATACATTGCCTACATATATGCATGCATGCATACATACATACACACATACATGCATGTATGCATACATATATACATTAATACAGTGATACATGCATACATATATACATACAAACAAACATGCATACATACATGAACAGCGCCCTTTTCTCGGCCGCGACCGTTCTGCGGCGCTATACAAATCGTCTTATTATTACTCCTACTACTTCCAGTAGTTTTACTACCCCTACTACTCTCAATAGTTCCATTCTCCTTCCAATCACACTCAACATTATCATTCCATCTTTCATTCCCGTTACTACTACTACTACTATTCCCACACATGTCTGAAAACTGTTGCATACGACACTCGTTGGTACAGGAGTTTCTTTAGACCTCAACTGAAGGGAGTGGACTTTGGTCCGACTTAAGACTTCTCAACTTGTTATCACAGTCAAAAGGCCTGTTGAAGTCATTGATCATGTTGCGTAATAGATTCAGACTTCTTTTGAAAGCTTTATGGTTTAGTTGAGACAAAGTATTCGATAATAGGAAGGTCAAAATCACAGGTGCTTAATTTTTTTCATTGCTCTCTTCAACTGACGTATGATAACCACCATCCTCACTCCCTCTGTCTTCGTCATTCCTCCTCTCTCTTTGTCTTTCTCTCTATTTTTTGTGTCTTTGCATAAGCCTCTCTTCAGCTAGCGCGCACACAAGTAGCTCTATATATTAGTGGCCAAAAAGGTCCGTTCTGCATATTCAGAAATCAGAGGCAGACAAAAGAAAGGTAAGAAGTAATCGAAGTATTATTATTATTATTATTATTGCAGTTTTAATAAGTTATTTAAAAAATGTCGGAAGCGCCATCTCAAGAGGGTTCAGAGCATAATAGCAATGTTCCGGAAAGGCAAATGGCAATTCTTGGTTGAACAGCTACCGAAATCTTCTGGAACAAGTAAGAGATGTCTAGCGGATCATATTATTATTATTATTATTATTATTATTATTATTATTATTATTATTATTATTATTATTATTATTATTATTATTATTATTATTATTACTACTACTACTACTACTACTACTACTACTACTACTACGATTATTATTATTATTATTATTATTATTATTATTATTATTATTATTATTATTATTATTATTGCTTAGAGTTACATAATAATCTGTATGACTCCAATGTTTTCATTCTGGAAATCTGGTTTTTCGTGTTATTTACGTCGACATAGAGACTAGGGGTACAAGCTCTAAAGTCTGATCCGTGAGGGGGTGTTTGTGGTGCATCTGGTAGCTCGCGGGCAATAATTGCAGGTTACTTTAGTTGAAAACATTTGTTTATGGGGTCAAAGTTTTCAGCTGGCGTTTGCTTTATGCTGCCAGACAGGGCAGGTGATCTACTGGTGGTAAACATTGCCTACGTTCCCACTGCATACACAAAGTGCTCACGTCCTCGCTCAGTCACTCAGTATACCACTCGCTCGCTCACTCACTCACTCGCTCACTCGCTTGCTAACCCAGTCACTTGGTCACTCAATCTCTTCGTCATTCTGTCTCTCAGTCAGTCAGTCAGTCACTCAGTCAGTCACTCAGTCAGTCACTCAGTCAGTCAGTCACTCACTTGCTAACCCGGTCACTCGGTCACTCAATCAATTCGTCACTTCGTCACTCTGTCTCTCAGTCATTCAGTCAGTCAGTCAGTCAGTCAGTCAGTCAGTCACTCAGTCAGTCAGTGTCACTTGCTAACCCGGTCACTCACTCGCTCGCTCACTCGCTCACTCTCTCACTCATTGACTTGAGCATTCATTACATTTGCATACCTTATTGGTCTCACTACTTTCTTACGACAAACCTAGCAAGCTATGAAGGGGCAAGGTATTATTGTCCACAAAAACTCCTTAGTAAAAATCCTATATGTTGACTTATACCAACATACGGGTCTTCTTCGGTTTGTATGACCTAGTTTCAGTCAAATTCAAATTGCATCCGGGAGTTGAAGAATTTTTATTATCAATGCTATCATGTTCAAAGTCTCATTTTCTCCAATTTTCTCGTTATGACAATCTATCTCCTTCTCTGCTTTTCTCTTCCTCTCTTCCTCTCTCTCTCTCTCTCTCTCTCTCTCTCTCTCTCCTCTCTCTCTCTCTCTCTCTCTCTCTCTCTCTCTCTCTCTCTCTCTCTCTCTCTCTCTCTCTCTCTCTCTCTCTCTCTCTCTCTCTCTCTCTCTATATATATATATATATATATATATATATATATATATATATATATATATATATATATATATATATATATATATATATATATATATATATATATATATATATATATATATATATATATATATATATATATATATATATATCTGAGTTTATGTATGTGAGTCTTTCTCCTTCTGTCCGTCTCTGTATCTGTCTTTGTATCTTTGCCTCTCTGTCTGTCATAGATCTCTGTCTCTTTCTCTCCTCTCGCATATTATCTCTATCTCTCTATCTCTTTCTTTTATCTCTCTGCATGTCTGCCTCCCTCGCTTCTATCTCTATCTGTTTATCTTTTTGTCTGTTTCTCTGTCTCAGTCTCTGTTTGTCTGTCTGTCTGTATGTCTGTATGTCTGTCTGTCTGTAGCGGATCTGTTTGTCCCGAACTGCTGTAGTGTAGCCTATGTGTATTCGTAGGTGTCTTGGGCATCGGCACCAAAATTCCAGAGTCTCTTGTTATCATTTTCGATACTCGTCTGTTGATCTTCAGTCGCTGGCAAGAGAACGATAAGCGCTCTGTGACAGGTAAAGCAACTTCCTTCGTTTTTATCATCATCATCTTTGGCGTAGTCATCATCGTCGTCGTCGTCATCATCATCATCATCATCATCATCATCGTAATCATAATCGTCTTCTAAATCATTTTTTATTGGAGTAGAAATACTGTTGATAGCAACTGTTGTTAAACAGTCATTATAGTGCTGCCAAACCTGTTTAAAGTCAGTTAATCATTCATTCATTCATTTATTCATCGTAATCGTAATCCCAAGATTTCTACAGCGCCCAACGAAAGCCGGGCCGCGGGAACCAGCTTATTCACAGGCGCTCAGTCAAAACAAAATCGACAGGCAAAATGGTTCGGTTCCGGGTCAAGATCCAAGAGTCAGGCAGAGAGACAGCGTGGCAGCTACGGTGGGTGATGTTTGGGGCTGGAGAGCAGAGGCAGATAAGAGGAAGAAGGGGTGTTTCATTCATTCAGCCAGCCATTCAGGGGGTCATTCATTCAGCCAGCCATTCAGGGAGTCATTCATTCAGCCAGCCAGCCAGTCAGCCAGGCCGTTAGTTAATCGATCAGTCAGTTACTCAAGCAGGGAGGCAGTCAGTCAGTTGTGTGTGCAATTCAACGTCGTTGTGTCTTCGACAGCTAATATGGCCGGGAAAATTGACATCGTCTCTCTGATTACGAGAAAGAGGGATGGGAAAGCATGGACGAATGAAGAAATCGACGACATTGTCAAGGAAGTCTGCAAGAAAGATCGATCCATTCAAGATTCCCAGATCGGTGAGAAACATATATCTTATAATGTCCGGCTTTTTATGATCGAATGAACACTGATTGATTGAGCAATTGATTGATCAACTGACTGGTCCATCGATCGACTGATTGATTCATTGATTCGTTCATTAATTCTTTCATTCATTAGTTCATTCGTTTTGATTAGTTCTTTCACTCCTTCGTTCATACTGTAACTTTTGGTCTCTATTGCCAGTTGGATTTTGATTGGGCATCTCCGAAGGATAGGCCCTAACGATTTTTAACTACTGCATGATATCACTTGACTCTACCACCGACTAATGTGTTGCGCATTGTTGTAAACAGATTAGATTAGAGTGGATTAGATTAGATTAGGTTAGGTTAGGTAAGATTAGATTATATTAGGTTAGATTAGAAGTAATGCTAGGTTATATTATATTAGATTAGAAGCAGGATTAGAAGCAGGATTAGAAGTGGGATTAGAAGTAAGATTAGAAGTTAGACTCGATTCGATTAGATTAGAAGTAAGGCTAGATTGGATTCCTTCACTGATTCAATCATTCATCGATTCATTGATTCATATGTAATCAGGAGCCTTGCTGATGGCTGTTCGACTGAAGGGAATGAATGAAGCCGAAATGGTTCAACTGACCAAATCGATGATCGAGTCAGGTGAAGTGCTGAACAAACTGTGGCCGGACAGTTGGCGCCACCTTGTGGTCGATAAGCACAGTACGGGTGGAGTAGGTGACAAGATCAGCCTCGTCCTCGCCCCAGCTTTAGCAGCCTGTGGACTCAAGGTTGGTGTTGGTAAAGTAAAGCTCCCGTTGCAATCGCAATTGTAAGTGCGCATTTATATAGCCCCTGTTTGAGAAAATTCTTCTGGGGGCTTCCAACCTGACATTACAAGACTGTAGACATAGCTGCCCCACCACTCTGGAATAAACTCCCCCCAGAACTGCGACAGTTATCTGACCCATCATACAAACTCATCTATGCTTCACCGCTTGCAATTTCTGCATTGGCCTTTCTTTGAAATCTGAAAACATTCCTCTTTTACAGATCCTATCCTGACTCCCCTTCTCCTCTTATCCCTCTTTCCGCTCCAATCCCAAACACCACCCACCGTAGCTGCCACGCTGTCTCTCTGCCTGACTCTTGAATCTTGACCTGGAACCAAACTCTTTTGCCAATCGATTTTGTTTTTGACTGAGCGCCTGTGAATAAGCTGGTCCCGGTGACGTGGCTTTCGTTGGGCGCTGTAAAAATCTCGGGATTACGATTACAATGAGAGAATGAATAGTCTTTAACCTCTGGCGAGATAGAGGCAAAGAAAGATGAGAAAGCTCATGTCACAGGTTCCACGACAGCGTGTTCCAGAACAAGTGTCCACTACAGTGAAGCTAACAAGCTGCACTGTGGAAGTGCTGCAATGCACTGGAGAATAACCAGATCACACTGCACTATTCGTATACCCATAATGGAACGTAGGAAAGGGGCTCATATCCAATTCTGAATCTCGTGATCCTGTAACAGACGAATCCCAAAGTCATGCACTCGGGGCCAGTGCATCGCAGCACTTACCGTTTACTTCCCAGATTAAGCCGACACCAAATTGTGACAGAGACAAGTGTCCGCGAACAACTTTTCCATGTTCCTAACACGTAGTCCGTTCAGAAGGCTCAAACCCACAATCGGTGGATTACAGACCAAACGCTACCAATATACCACCTTGTCGCACATCTTAGGATGTCACGTGAATTTGTGGTCGACCCGACAACTGAAGAATGGTGTTAAAGAGTCTGTTAACAAATGGACAGTTATCTATCTTTACCATGCCCCATACAAAGTATTCCTACTAACTTCTAAAGCGCCATTGCAACTAGAGGAACAGTTATCTACCTTTACCCTACCGTGTGTAAAGCGTTTCTAGTGACTTCTAAAGCGCAATTACAACTAGAAGAACAAATTTCGTCGTCAGCAACGAAGCATATTTGGCTCCGATAAAATGTTCACGAAACTAATGCTTGTCTGGAAGCAATGCCTGCTTGGCAGAGACAGCATGACGTAGTTCAAAGGACAATATAGAGTCACTAAGCACTATCAGAGTTAAGAGTTAGAAGCCGACGCTGGTATTGTCTTTTAAAGCCTTTATTTGTGAAAGTGGTTTTGGCGCTTACGGATTTGTTTGTGTTTTTCCTTTCATATTCTGCAAATATAAATGAGTCATCAAATGCGTGGGCAGCTGTGTAAGTTGCTAGCTAGTCAAGTGGGTAGCCTGCTAACAAGACTGCAAGCACGTTGCGCAAGTTTAAAAATACACATACAACTCTTATATAAGTTCATATAATCATGTATAAGAGCTATGATTACACCGAAACCGGATTTACTATACAGTAGGAGAGCTTTTACGGGTCTATGTAAATAGACTTCTTAATAATCTATCATCGCTCTTCACTTCAACTCACGATTCCCACTCAACTTGACGCAATCGTGAAGTGGGATCACGGGCTGCCAGAAGAGATTTTACTGGCCCTTAGATAAACTTAAAAAAAGTAAAGATAAACATTTTTAATAGGCCTATATAAACCCTTCAAAGTTTGATGGGTTTAAAAGACGTTCTAAGAAGTGCAGGTAAGAAACTGTGACCACAGATATCAGTATCATCACAACAAAAACCATCACAACAAAACCATCACTACCATCAACATATTAATCATCGCCGCGCCGCCACAGTCACCACCACCACCACCACCACTAAGTAAGTAGTAAGTAATTAGCAAGTTAGTAATTAGTAACTTCTGTCGTCCCGGACAAGGCATCAACCGATGGTGCACCAAAGCCAACCGGCAATCAAGTCAATATCCAGAAAGTCAGTCCACTATTACTACTACTACTACTACTCCCACTACTACTACCACTACTACTACTACCACTACTACGACTACTACTACTACTACTACCACCACTACTACTACTACTACCACTACTATTACTACCACTACCACTACTACTACTACTACTCCCACTACTACTACCACTACTACCACTACCATTACTACTGCTACTACTACCACTACTACTACCACTACTACTGCTGCTGCTGCTGCTACTACTACTACTAATATTATTATTATTATTATTATAAGTTTTTATTATTATGCATTGAGGTTCCCATGATATCCGGACGTGGACTGGGACACACTGGAGGAACCCTGGATAAGCTGGAGTCGATTCCAGGATACAATGTCACCCAGTCGAAAGAGAACATCCTGCGCATATTGGAGAAAGTGGGCTGTTGCATTGTGGGACAAACGGAGGATCTGGTTCCGGCTGACAGAATATTCTACGCCATACGTGACGTCACAGCCACGGTCGATAGCATACCGCTTATTGTGGGTAAGTCATATAAAGTCATACATACATACATACATACATGCATACCTACCTACCTACCTACATACATACATAGATACATACATACATAGATACATATTTACATACACACATTCGTACATGCATGCATAGATGCACAGATACATACATACATAAATAAATACATTCATACATACATACATACATATTTACATACATACATATATACATATATACACACATACATACATATACATACATACATGGCTCGCCATTAAACATTGCACCTGAATTCACTTTCATGACAAATATTTATAAATGACTCTCAGTAAGAGATTCAGGAGTCTGTGTATTGTCAAATTAAGAACCACCAGCGTCCCATTTAACATATATGCATATATATGTATATATGTATGCACGGATATATGTAAGTACGCATGTATAAATATATGTCTGTGTATGGAAACAGGGTCGATTATTTCAAAGAAAGCAGCCGAAGGACTTAAAGCTCTAGTCCTTGACATCAAGGTCGGCAAAGGAGCAGTGAGCAATGATGCGTTCATGAAGGAACTTGCCAAGGCCTTGGTAAGATGGATCTCATCCGATCACTAGCTGCACTCTAGACACTAGTAACAGACGTAGTCAGTCGTTGCTAATGCATGGAGCTTTTTTCAAAGAAGACTGGCACCTGACTTTGAACTTCTGTTGCCAAAATTAAGAAATGGTGGCACTTAAATTAAGTGATTAGCTTTTGAAATAATAGGAATGACGATATATAGTACCTAAATTTTAGTCCAAAATTTTATTTGACATCATCGTGGTCATTATCATCCTTCTCCTCCTCCTTATCATCATCATTATCATCGTCATCATCATCATCGTCATCATCATCGTCATCATCATCACTACCACCACCACCATCATCACTATCATCCTCCTCCTCCTCTTCCTCCTCGTCACCACCACCACCACCATCATCATCATCATCATCACCATCATGCTTTTCAACAGTACTAATTTCTGTTTCGAGGTGTCCACTGGTAATGGACTCGGAATCCGGACGACCGGACTACTGACGAGGATGGACAGTCCACTAGGCAGGATGGTGGGCAATGCCCTCGAAGTGGCCGAGGCAATTGAGTGCCTACGTGGCAACGGCCATAAGTCTATTGTCGAACTCGTTACCAAACAGGGTACTTAAGCCTTTGACTGTCCGCCCGTCTGACCGTCCGTCCGTCCGTCGGTCTGTCTGTCTGATTGTCTGATTGTCTGTCCGTCCGTCCGTCTGTCTGTGTCTATCTGTCTGTCCGTCCGTCTGTCTGATTGTCTGTCTGTCCGTCCGTCCGTCGGTCTGTGTCTGTCTGTCTGTTTGTCTTCCCGTCTGTTTGTCCTTTTGTATTTCTGTCTTTGTGTCTATCTGATGATTGACATACTATTATCAGTTAACATTATCAAATCAGTCAACCAGTAAACAGCCAGTCAGCCAGTCAGTCAGTCAGTCAGTCATCAATCAGTCAGTCAGTCAGTCAATCAGTCAGTCAGTCAGTCAGTCAGTCATCAGTCAGTCAGTCAGTCATCAGTCAGTCAGTCAGTCAGTCATCCGTCAGTCATCAGTCAGTCATTCAGTCAGTCATCAGTCAGTCAGTCAGTCAGTCAATCAGTCAGTCAGTCAGTCATCAATCAGTCAGTCAGTCAGTCATTTTGTTAATGCGGATGCCGTTCTCACACCTGAAACAGTTTCCAAGTTGTACATAGAACATCATTCACTATAGCAGTCTGACTGTCTACCTGCCTGATCATTGGTTCTTGACCTTGAACCTAATCTAACCTTTACTGCCTCTCAATTTTGTTTTGACGGAGCGCCTGTAAATCAGCTGGCTTTCTATTAGCGCTGTCGAAGTCTCTAAGCTACTAAAATGAAATTAGTTCGTCATTCATTCGCCAGGTGGACAGCTACTCTTCGACGCAAAGCTGTGTGCTTCTTCGGAAAAGGGCGCTGAAACCATTGCGCATGCGCTTAAGAACGGCACTGCCTTGGAGAAGTTTCGGGAGATGCTGAAGTCACAAGGTGTCGCCAGCAATGTAGCAGACGAGCTGTGCTCAAAAGACAAGGATGTCTTTAAAATCCTGCCAAAAGCTGCTCACACGACGGATGTGACGTCATTGCATTCAGGTGATGCATCTGTTTCTAAAAACAGAACCGCAGAAATTAATAAATAAAGCCGGCTTGAATATCGTATTTCTGAATTTTTACGTCTGCCTTCATCAGCGAAACCTCATTCATCTTTGTTTAATACATCGATCGACAACAAAACTCATTAATAATAAGATTTGGTCAACGAATCGACAGATAAAAATTCAGACATAAATTTTCAAACCGCCAAAACACTGAAACAATAACGTGGACTAGATTTCGTAAATTAAATCTTCCTAGACTCCACGCCTTCCTGAGTCTTACCATTTCGAAGCAATTTAATAAGTTATCTGATATTTGACAGGTACTAAAAGGCGCTATAAGACTTCTTAATAATTATATAGGCTACAAACATACATGGCACGTGATGCAATATATTCAAATCTGGTGGTCGTATCCACTGGCAGAAGAATTGAAGATTTGTTCTGATTTTTTGCAGGCGCAAACAATAGTCCAACTATCTGAAACATTCTACGAGATAATGAAAACTTAAGAGAACCTAATGCGATTCTTTACGTTAATGTAGACGACGATGATGTATATGATGATGAAGAAGATGATAATGATGATGATGAAGGTGGTGGCCGTGATGACGATGATGATGTCGACGACGACGAGGATGATTATGATGATGAGGAGGAAGAAGATTGTGATGATAATGATGATGATGGCAATGATGACGACGACGACGATGATGATGATAATGACGGCAACAATGAAGACGAGAACGATAATAATGATATTGATTATGATAATTCAACTATCGTGATGATGTTTACATGATGATGATGATGATGATGATGATGATGATGATGATGATGATGATGATGATGATGATGATGATGATGATGATGATGATGACGATGACGATGACGATGATGATGGATGGTGATGATGATGATGACAACGACGACGATGATGATTGTTGTGGTGGTAGGATACCTTCGTGAGATAGACTCGCGGGTGTGCGCGGAGGTGTGTAAGGAGTTGGGCGCCGGAAGAACAACTGCCGGGCAGAAACTCGACATGGCAGTTGGTCTCGAGATCAAAAAGGACATCGGCGACAACATCAAAGCAGGTCAAAAACAACGACGACTTCGACTCGTTTTTATTTCTCCTGTGGCGCCGCTATCATCGTCATCGTCATCATCATCATCTTCATCATCATCATCGTCGTCTTCATAATCATCATCTTCATCATCATCGTCGTCGTCGTCATCATCATCATCATCGTCATCATAGTCATCATCATCATCTTCATCATCATCATCGTCGTCATCATCATCATCGTCGTATTCATAATCATCATCATTTGTATGTCGATTCCTCTGTGTGTCTCTCCTCTGTCCCTCTATTCGCTCATTCTGTCTGTCTCTTTCTCTCTGTTTCTATCTGTTTGTCTCTGTGTCTCTGTGTGAATGTATCTATCTTTCTCTGTGTCTTTCTGTCTGTCTGTCTGTCTCTTCTGTCTGTATGTCCCTCTGTCTATCTCTCTGTTCTCTATTTCTTCTTGTGCATCTGTCTGTCTGTCTGCCGCTCTCTCTCTCTCTCTCTCTTTCTCTCTCTCTTTCTCTCTCTCTCTCTCTCTCTCTCTCTCTCTCTCTCTCTCTCTCTCTCTCTATTTCTCTGTACCCTTCTATCCCCCTCTTTTTCATACTGAACGACATTATTTCAGTAATGTGTTTAGACAATACACTACAATATAATACACTGCTTTTCAATAGTTGTGTGTTATTGTTTTCAGGCGAGGTTGTTATGAAACTCCATCACAATGGTGAGGTGGATTCAAACAAAATTAAACGACTTCAGGCTGGCATATCCATCTCCCAGGATGCTCCAGGATCCTTGATCGAAGAGTACATCCGACCAGAAAACATCTAGGGCGCGGTGAAGGACCGGAAGTGACCTCAGGAAGGAACCTTTCACCTTTAAGAAGATGTAACTGGACATCTAAAAAGTCTATCTAATTGTTCGTCAAGCAATCATATTGATTGATCTAATTGTCAGTAAGTCAATCAATCAATCAATCAATTAATTAATCAATCAATCGATTAATTAATCAATCAATTATAATGTTAATCAATCAATCAGTCGATCGATCACTCACCTATTCAGCAACTCACTAACCAATTGACTCACTCACTCACTTCATGCACTCACTCATCCACTCACTCAATCGTTCAATCACCCTGAGTGATTAATCACTCATTCAGACAATCAACCTACCAACTAACCATACCAAACAACAAATAAATCAATTAATGAACCAGTCAGTGGCTCGATTGATCGATCAATCAGTCAATTTGTCAATAAATCACTCATTCTGAAGTTCGATAGCAAATTAGGGAAATAGTCACTTGCATGTTCCTAAGCCTATAATTGGGCACATTTGATCAACGTGGATCGTTAAGAAAGAATACTGTTCGAACATTCGGTAACTACATTTCCACTATGCCTTGCAATGAGAAGTACGTTGCGACATCAAATTTCTCTGCAAGATCCTTACATTAAAGTAATTTGTTGTTAAAGAGGAGATCATTAAAAGTCTGCCATTTGTAAATGCGAAAATTTATCTTTGGCATTTCGAATGTTCGTTTAAAATAACTGAGAGAACTATAGCTGGTGGAAGAACAGAGAAGAAAGAGAGAGAGAGAGATAAACGGAGACAGAGACATAGACAGAGACAGAGAAAGAAACAGATAGAGATAGAGAGGAGAGGAGAGGAGAGGAGAGGAGAGGAGAGGAGAGGAGAGGAGAGGAGAGGAGAGGAGAGGAGAGGAGAGGAGAGGAGAGGAGAGGAGAGGAGAGGAGAGGAGAGGAGAGGAGAGGAGAGGAGAGGAGAGGAGAGGAGAGGAGAGGAGAGGAGAGGAGAGGAGAGGAGAGGAGAGGAGAGGAGAGGAGAGGAGAGGAGAGGAGAGGAGAGGAGAGGAGAGGAGAGGAGAGGAGAGGAGAGGAGAGGAGAGGAGAGGAGAGGAGAGGAGAGGAGAGGAGAGGAGAGGAGAGGAGAGGAGAGGAGAGGAGAGGAGAGGAGAGGAGAGGAGAGGAGAGGAGAGGACAGGACAGGACAGGACAGGACAGGACAGGACAGGACAGGACAGGACAGGACAGGACAGGACAGGACAGGACAGGACAGGACAGGACAGGACAGGACAGGACAGGACAGGACAGGAGAGGAGAGGAGAGGAGAGGAGATGAGAGGAGAGGAGAGGAGAGGAGAGGAGAGGAGAGGAGAGGAGAGGAGAGGAGAGGAGAGGAGAGGAGAGGAGAGGAGAGGAGAGGAGGGAGAGCAGAGCAGAGCAGAGCAGAGCAGAGCAGAGGAAAAAGAAATGGAAAAAAGGAATCGAAAGAACTGCAGAACAAAAAGAAAAAGGAAAAACACAAAAGAAAGGAATCTAAAATAAGCCAAAAAGGAGAAAGATGAAAACAAAATAAAAAAATCAAGAAAAAAGAGAAAGGAGCAAATTATACCACAGTACGTTACATACTGTCCTAACTCTTGCATCAATCAGAAGCTTGCAACAGAGCATAAGCTGTTGATGAAGTCAGCCCAGGTGAAACGTTTGAGAAGGATCGGGTGACGTCAATGTCGGGTGCCAAAAAGGTGCCGAAACTAGACCGATTGGCACTGGAACGGCACTCGGCTGGTGCCAAAACGATGCCGGAAGGTGGCGCAACGACATCGGGATGCCCGGATGTGACAGCGGCGTCTCTGGCAGGTTCCAGAAATCCCGGTCGCCTTCTTCGACAACCTTGAACAGTTCTTCCATCGGCCCGAGGTGCTTGCACTGCTCGCAGCTGTACTTTCCGGCCGGGGATTTTCCCGGATATTGTCCGATCTTTGCTTCCGGAGGACGTCGACTGTGACCTTGAACTTGACTGTGACAACGACTTGCGCTTTGATGTTGGAGATTAATGTAGAAGCGATCTCGGTTCTGTTCTTGAATTTGACACTGACCTTGGGGTAGTTCCTGCCCTTGATTCGGCCACAGACCGTCGCTCTGTAGTTGACCTTGACTATCTTCGATCTCACAACGACCTTCGCCTTGAGACTGCAGTTGACGTTGAAAGTGAATTTGACCTTGCGGTTGACCCTGACCTTTGCACTTTACTCGACCTTTGCACTGACCTTGATCTTGACAATGACTTCGACCGTGACAATGACCTTGACCTTGCATATTACCTTGGTCCTGACACTGGCTGCTCCACGCGCCGTCGTAGATATACGCGACGCCGCGAAAGAGCTTCCGGATATCACGGGTCACTCCACTGGCAAACTGGAGAAGGGACGAACC
Organism: Norana najaformis; assembly: GCA_964023275.1. Classification (NCBI taxonomy): domain Eukaryota; kingdom Metazoa; phylum Annelida; class Clitellata; order Crassiclitellata; family Hormogastridae; genus Norana; species Norana najaformis. Next base: position 3,608,971 of record OZ029918.1, on the reverse strand, counting down.
TGGAAAGGCAACGTCAGTGGTTTCCGCGGTTTCCATTTCAATCCAATTCCCACTCGCCTCCTCCTCATCTTCTTCCTCCTCCACCTCCTCTTCCGCTTCCACCCCGCTTCTGCGATCAATCCAGCAGCATTGATTGCCATCGTTTTGAAAGTCACTCCCTCGCAAGTGAAATCCATCCACGTCAGAAGTCCCTCTTTCGACGAGGCGCTGGTCAAAGTCGAACCCAGAGGATTGGATCGTGTTCCGCTTTTCCACTGGATCATTCCAGACCGTGTATGATTGCATCTGACCTTGAAGTTGGCCTTTGGCCTTGGAGTTGACCTTGGCTCAGGAGAAGGGTCCTGGTTTCGTCTGCTCTACGCCGCTTCAAAAGCTATATAATCGAGAGGCCGTGCGTTTCAGTATCGTCTTTGAAACACTTAATCACTTTCAAATCTTGTGAATATTTGCACTTATCTAGGTATTTCGTTTAACTTGCTCCTCAGCAACAAAGTCCTTTGAAAGATTAAGACGCCTCACTGAATTTAAATTCACTGAAATCGATCGCTCTGACACGAGATCCACCACACAAGACTAAATCCATTTGAGACAATACATCATCCACCTCCAACAGGCAGATCACTGTAGTTTCTACTGTGTTAAGCATGGAGGTCCGTACATGAATGTGCTGTAGTGACTGATAACGGCAGAGACTGCCGGGGAATGGAATTATATGCAATTCGGCTGTAATTAATAATGATAATTATTATTATTATTATTGTTTATTATTATTATTATTATTATTTATTATTATTATTATTATTATTATTATTTATTTATTTATTATTATTATTATTGTTATTATTATTATTATTATTATTATTATTATTATTATTGCTACTACTACTACTACACTACTACTACTACTACCACTACTACTACTACTACTAATACTAATACTACTACTAATACTATTACTATTAATGCTATGGTAACGTTATGCTAATGCGATATGATGTTAAGAAATACATGGACAGTATCTGCACGGACATCGAGACCAGACAATTAATGCCACTGGTCACACTACACTTTTAAGAGTAAGGCGAATCACTTCGAAGCCAAGATCCTCTATTATCGCTCGTAACTTCCGGTACTTCACCAACGACGCCATATTCTTTCAAGCAGACGGACGTCTTGCAAAGTGGAAAGTACGTTGGAAATGGACAGTTGCGCTCGAAATCTAGAATAAATACAGAAGTAGCGGAACAAACAGGATAGAACAAATAGAACACGTCATATGTAGGTCTAGCTCAGCCGGAAGTAGCTTATATGGTCAGATAAAGACCACAGACATAAGTGCACAGCTAGAGTGCCAAATCCATCAACGCAGGAAACGTCGGGTTTCAGCTTCATCTGTATAAAACTTGATGATCAACAATTATTGTTCACGTTTCATGTTATTCGAATAATAACGAATAATGATAACAATTACTCATAATTACAATGATATGTATTAACAACAAAATACTTCATGTAGTAGCCCTGCGACACTGAAATTTTCTGTTCAGTTAACCTACGGAGTGAGATTTGTTCTTGATGCTAACGATATGCGCTATATAAATATTCAGCTACAGTACATGTAAGAGGAACATCTGTTGAAAGTTTCGATGAATATACATTATCTAATGGACCGATTGTGTTGCGCCTTTATATGGAAGGCCTCATTCAAAGTGCCGGAATACTTTATGTTCAATGACGGCCCATTTTATCTGATTTCAATTTTGTGGTATCATATAGCCTCTACATGTCTATATATGTGTATTCATACATATATATGTATACTTTCAATATGTAAACTTTCAAAATGTATACATATATGTATTCATACATACATATAGACATGTATATTCTACATAATTTACATGACCTCTATATAATACATGCAAATATATATACACATATGTATTATCTGCTATATGTAGTACTGATTCTCATTATATAATAATGACATTGATGAATGTATGGCCTATACATTAATTTATGTTCATATACCTATGCATTAAATCGAGCGTCCTGGAATAGCCAATCAAGAGCAGAAGGGTTTCAACCTGTAAGATTTGGTTGACATATTGATTGTATTTAAAACGAACTAATCAAAACAGTTATTTGTATTACATCTGGCGTGACCAGCCGTCTTCAAGACTGCAATCAATAAGACCCCAGTAGATTCGCTATAATATCATTAAATATATTCATTGGTTATGTTAAGTTTAGCCAATACCTAATATCATATATATATAATATATATACCGCCATATATATGGCGGTAGATATTAGCTATACATATACGTATATATATTGCATTACATATTGTTTGAATTAAGTCGGGGGAATCCCTAATCCACAGATATTATGGTATCAGGTATTAGTCATGTATATGTATATATATATACATAATGGTGACTTAAGTTTGGCTAATACTTAGTACCATACACTCCTTCCTCTTTTCTCTCTTACATCACACCTCCCCCCATAGCTGCAACGCTGTCTCTCCGTCTGACCTTTGGATCTTGACCTGGAACCGAACCCTTTTGCCTATCGATTTTGTTCTGACTGAGTGCCTGCGAATATAGCTTGACGAATATAGCGCGACGTGGCTCTCGTTGGGCGCTGTAGAAATCTCGGAATTACGATTACGATTACCATATATTTTATATATAGGTAACATATGGTATTTAAGTGGAAGGCATTCGTATGTCTATAGTACTATTAGTCTGATTTTACACTCCTCTCGCATTCGTAGGCCCTGGGCACTCCTCTCGCATTCGTAGGCCCTGGGCACTCCTCTCGCATTCGTAGGCCCTGGGCACTCCTCTCGCATTCGTAGGCCCTGGGCACTCCTCTCGCATTCGTAGGCCCTGGGCACTCCTCTCGCATTCGTAGGCCCTGGGCACTCCTCTCGCATTCGTAGGCCCTGGGCACTCCTCTCGCATTCGTAGGCCCTGGGCACTCCTCTCGCATTCGTAGGCCCTGGGCACTCCTCTCGCATTCGTAGGCCCTGGGCACTCCTCTCGCATTCGTAGGCCCTGGGCACTCCTCTCGCATTCGTAGGCCCTGGGCACTCCTCTCGCATTCGTAGGCCCCAACTGCCAACTCTGCATTAGAGCTAAACACATTCACATTATTTCTTGACGTCTATCTTCCCTTGCACTACTTTCAATTGAAAACGACTTAATGCGGGAAATGACATTCGAGGACATCATATGTGATTTTGCTAATGCAAAGAGCCGAAAAGTTAACATAATGTAGCACAGCTTAACTTAAGCTGTTTCAGTACAAACTTTAAGGTTATTAAATTTGTATTTCCTTTTTCTATTTTCGGGTCAATCAATAAATTAATTTTTTCCAGTATCTCACTTTTGACTTTCGTAGGCCCCTATAAAGTTTGTAGGCCCTAGGCACAGTGCCTACTGTGCCTAGTGGATAAGACGGCACTTTTCGACTGACGCGCCTACGTTCTAAAGCCGCTTTCCCGAACCAGTTACTATTTCAACCATAATTGATCGAGGGTGTACTCTACGCAGACACCGTTGGAGACACAAAAACATCTTGTCTTTCTGGGTCTCATTTCCGCTTCGGTTGTAAATCAAATCCGGAACGACGGCTCACTGTAATGCGATGCTTTCTCGTCTTTGTGTTAGAAAATAATGTATGTTTATATTTTACATTTAGCCGCTAAGTCTATGCGCATCAGCTTCCTTGATTAGAATGTTGTAGCAATTGACAGGACCGAAATTAATACAATAAAACTGAATTGCAAATGAAATTTGATTATACCCCTCACGTGGCCAAGATGGAGTCATGTGTCTGTCGCGTGTCGTTTTAGATTAATTAGTTGGTCACATGCTTACATGCATATATACTTACATACATACATACATACATCCATACATACATACACATACATACACATACATACACATACATACACATACATACATGCATACATACATGCATACATACACATGCATACATACACACATACATACATACATACATACATACATATATACATACATATATGCATACACACACATACATACATACATACATGCATACATACATACGTACATAAATACATACATACATACATATATATATACATACATACATACATACACATACATACATACATACATACACATACATACATACATATATACATACATGTATACATACACATACATACATAAATACATACATACATATATACATACATATATGCATACACACACATACATACATACATACATGCATACATACATACGTACATAAATACATACATACATACATATATACATACACACACATACATACATACATACATGCATACATACATACATACATAAATACATACAAACATACATACATGACGTGGCTTTCGTTGGGCGCTGAAGAAATGTCGGAATTTCGATTACGATTGCATTTAACACTGAGTAGACCGGCGCGAACTGCAGTGGGAAGACAGAGTCAGAATAATACAGAAGAAACTAAAAGTAGGGCAGTGACTGTTGGTACTCAGCCCTCTAGCGGTCGCTGTCTGCTCGCAAAGACCTCGGCGTTCAAAATACGTCTACGTGCTGCTTACGGCAATTCGAATCAGTGTATTGTTTTGGCGCAACAGCGATGGCAGTGTATTATTAAGGCGCTAGAATAATCACTATATGTGTCGTTTTGGCGGGAACGGCGAACAGATGTTATGATCTTGTAGATGGCGCTGTTACAGATTTCGGTAATTTGTATCATAGAATATAAATGACAAGTGATCCTTCTACTGATAATCGATGGCTGTCGTTAACTTCACCTTGCATTACCTGACGTCATCGCAAGGAATCAAGAGCCATAGATTTAGACTAAGGCACACATACAGTAATGTGTTATAATCTTCTTCTTCCTCCTCTTCCTCTTCCTCCTCCTCTTCTTCTTCCTCTTCCTCTTCTTCTGCCGTCAGGCAGGTTCAAACGTCCGATGACGCCACTCCTCTCGGCGCTGAGCTTCTTCTTTCAGCCTGTTGTATCCATCCGTCATCATCCAGTCCAGCAGCATCTGTCTGGGTCTTCCCCTTGTCCTCCTCCCATCCATTCTGCCCTCAATTACGGTTCTCAAGAGTGAGTACCCTCTCAATCCATTTTCTCTGTCGCCTCCTTATTGTAGCTATCATAGATCTCGCTTATCCAACTCTTTTCAGCAACTCCTCGTTTGTTATGTGCTCCATCCAACTAACTCTTTCCATCCTGCGCCAAATCCACATTTCGAAGGCCTCCAATCTCTTGATGTTCTCCTTTCTCATGGTCCACGTTTCGGATCCATACGACACCACGCTCCATATCAGAGTTTTAATCATTCGTTTCTTTAAGTTCTTGTTAATTTTTCCTCTCAGTAACTCTTTTTGTTTTGAGTTGTAATAAAGTGTTATAATAAGACAACGATATCATCATTCATGTCGTTTATTGTCCTCCCTTATCCCCACGGAACCAGAATTCAAGTAAAATCTCATGATCCCAGTCTATATATTGCAAGAGCCTACTAGAACAAATGACGTCATAAGAATATCATAGCATAAGGTGTAATCTATAGTTCAAGGGATAGACTATATTTGGAATCGTCTACCACAAAAGGCCCGACTTGCCAACTCGCTTTCATCATTTAAATCATTTGTCCATACTCAATATTTCACTCCGGCTTTTACACGACTCCATTTTGGCCCCCTAGCGAGCATTCATCAGCACCTCAGATTTAGAATTACTTCTTCAAAGAATTAAATAATGTATAAATTCTATAAATCACATGTACGAACATTTGCACAATTTCTTATTACTACGTGGGTGCGAGAGTTCGTTCACCGGGGACTTTTTCTAATTATCTGAGCGCAGTCGGCTTCTAACTGATGAAAAACATATATCATCGTTTAATCCATCGTAATGAGCGCCTCTGATCAGTTTTTATTGAAGCGGCTCTATACAAATTTCCAATTACCTTCGCAGTTTCAATTAGATTTCCTAGAGCGATCATTCAACGATGTGTTACATCAATTACGCAGTGATCTACTAGCAAACACCGACGTATTGTGACGCCTTCAACAGATAAATTGTATGATGACAGCTGGGAATGTATTTTTTCCGAGCTGACTTCATCTCTGCTTCGATATCTCCTTGGATATCTGCTTGGATGTCTGCATGGATGTCTGCTTCGAATCCTGCTCCATTGTCTGCTTTAATGTCTGTATCCATGTCTGCTTCGATATCTGCTTCGATATCTGCTTCGATGTCTGCTTCGATATCTGCTTCGATGTATACATCGATGTTTGCTTCGATGTCTGCTTCGAATCCTGCTCCATTGTCTGCTTTAATGTCTGTATCCATGTCTGCTTCGATATCTGCTTCGATGTCTGCTTCGATGACTACTTATATGTCTGCTTCGAAGTCTGCTTCGAAGTCTGTTTCAATGACTGCTTGGATGTCTGCTTGGATGTCTGCTTGGATGTCTGCTTGGATGTCTGCTTGGATGTCTGCTTGGATGTCTGCTTCGACCTCTGCCTTGCAGCAACCTCTGTGCACCTGCCCTCCGATGAGTTCGATTCCATTTTCAGTCGCATTAGTCTGTGCCTCGCTTCTGCGATAGCTTCTTGTACATCTGATGTTTATCCGTTCTATCAATAGAAGACCTTCCCGACGCGATATGAACCTCGTTACTATAATGGCTAGCCTGAAGCCTCATCGACCACTAATGCACATGCCGTGACACAGGGCTGGAGATGGCACATTCTTCTTTTATAGGTGAGATGGCACACTCTTTCTTTTCATAGGTGAGATGGCACATTCTTTCTTCTTTTCATAGGTGAGATGACACATTCTTTCTTCTTTTCATAGGTGAGATGGCACATTCTTCTTTTATAGGTGAAATGGCACATTCTTTCTTCTTTTCATAGGTGGAAGCGCATTGAACAACGGCGACCCATTCAGCGTTTGACATTGCCTTAATGTGCGTGTCAGCGTTCTATTCGCAGCGCCAAGTCATAATATATTCTATCCTACCCTCTGTGTTTAAGCTATGACGCAATGCAACGAATTCTGAAATCGACTGGATTTTTGTTTAATTTAGGGCTAGAATTGAACTTTGGAGTAAGTTAAAGTTTGAGGTCTAGAATCGGTTTAATTATAAACAGTGAGTTACAGTCAGAATTAGACTTACTTTCCTTGTCGAAGTCTTCTCAGCAGGTTCAAATCCCCAATCGCTGGATTTTAGACCCAGGGCCCTACCGATTAGATCACCAAAGCGCTGGAAAAGATAGTATTTTGAAGACTAGAATTGATTTGATTTAAAGCCTTATCTATTGAAGTTTCTTTGAAAAACGTTTCACATGTATTCCGATGTCTGCCAAGGGAGGTCCCCTTAAGGCGCTATATAAACTGATTTATCAGATCAAAATGCATGAGCCTCAGCTGCTGAAGCACAAAAGGTTAATCCTCAGATAAAAGATAATCCCGTGGATTAAAGGAAATTCTTTAGACAGCCGCTGGCAAGAAAATTCATTAGCAGATGGTGGTCTTCATAGGTCAATTGTTTTCTTCACGAAGAGCGAGATGTTTTGCCTCAAGTGGCATCGATGGACAGGGCACTCGATTGACCGCCCCTCAGGTTCCCTGGTCTTCTAGTCTTAGATTTCTTGGTTTCGATTCGCATTGCCTGGTCTTCCTTGGTCTTCCGTGGTCTTCTAGTCTCAGATTCCTTGGTTTCGATTCGCATTGCCTGGTCTTCCTTGGTCTTCCGTGGTCTTCTAGTCTCAGATTCCTTGGTCTCGATTCGCATTGCCTGGTCTTCCTTGGTCTTCCGTGGTCTTCTAGTCTCAGATTCTTTGGTCTCGATTCGCATTGCCTGGTCTTCCTTGGTCTTCCGTGGTCTTCTAGTCTCAGATTCCTTGGTCTCGATTCGCATTGCCTGGTCTTCCTTGGTCTTCCGTGGTCTTCTAGTCTCAGATTCCTTGGTCTCGATTCGCATTGCCTGGTCTTCCTTGGTCTTCCGTGGTCTTCTAGTCTCAGATTCCTTGGTCTCGATTCGCATTGCCTGGTCTTCCTTGGTCTTCCGTGGTCTTCTAGTCTCAGATTCCTTGGTCTCGATTCGCATTGCCTGGTCTTCCTTGGTCTTCCGTGGTCTTCTAGTCTCAGATTCCTTGGTCTCGATTCGCATTGCCTGGTCTTCCTTGGTCTTCCGTGGTCTTCTAGTCTCAGATTCCTTGGTCTCGATTCGCATTGCCTGGTCTTCCTTGGTCTTCCGTGGTCTTCTAGTCTCAGATTCCTTGGTCTCGATTCGCATTGCCTGGTCTTCCTTGGTCTTCCGTGGTCTTCTAGTCTCAGATTCCTTGGTCTCGATTCGCATTGCCTGGTCTTCCTTGGTCTTCCGTGGTCTTCTAGTCTCAGATTTCTTGGTCTCGATTCGCATTGCCTGGTCTTCCTTGGTCTTCCGTGGTCTTCTAGTCTCAGATTCCTTGGTCTCGATTCGCATTGCCTAGTCTTCCTTGGTCTTCCGTGGTCTTCTAGTCTCAGATTCCTTGGTCTCGATTCGCATTGCCTAGTCTTCCTTGGTCTTCCGTGGTCTTCTAGTCTCAGATTCCTTGGTCTCGATTCGCATTGCCTGGTCTTCCTTGGTCTTCCGTGGTCTTCTAGTCTCAGGTTCCTTGGTCTCGATTTGCATTGCCTGGTCTTCCTTGGTCTTCCGTGGTCTTCTGGTCTCAGATTCCTTGGTCTCGATTCGCATTGCCTAGTCTTCCTTGGTCTTCCGTGGTCTTCTAGTCTCAGATTCCTTGGTCTCGATTTGCATTGCCTGGTCTTCCTTGGTCTTCCGTGGTCTTCTGGTCTCAGATTCCTTGGTCTCGATTCGCATTGCCTAGTCTTCCTTGGTCTTCCGTGGTCTTCTAGTCTCAGATTCCTTGGTCTCGATTCGCATTGCCTGGTCTTCCTTGGTCTTCCGTGGTCTTCTAGTCTCAGATTCCTTGGTCTCGATTCGCATTGCCTGGTCTTCCTTGGTCTTCCGTGGTCTTCTAGTCTCAGATTCCTTGGTCTCGATTCGCATTGCCTGGTCTTCCTTGGTCTTCCGTGGTCTTCTAGTCTCAGATTCCTTGGTCTCGATTCGCATTGCCTGGTCTTCCTTGGTCTTCCGTGGTCTTCTAGTCTCAGATTCCTTGGTCTCGATTCGCATTGCCTGGTCTTCCTTGGTCTTCCGTGGTCTTCTAGTCTCAGATTCTTTGGTCTCGATTCGCATTGCCTGGTCTTCCTTGGTCTTCCGTGGTCTTCTAGTCTCAGATTCCTTGGTCTCGATTCGCATTGCCTGGTCTTCCTTGGTCTTCCGTGGTCTTCTAGTCTCAGATTTCTTGGTCTCGATTCGCATTGCCTGGTCTTCCTTGGTCTTCCGTGGTCTTCTAGTCTCAGATTCCTTGGTCTCGATTCGCATTGCCTAGTCTTCCTTGGTCTTCCGTGGTCTTCTAGTCTCAGATTCCTTGGTCTCGATTCGCATTGCCTGGTCTTCCTTGGTCTTCCGTGGTCTTCTAGTCTCAGATTCTTTGGTCTCGATTCGCATTGCCTGGTCTTCCTTGGTCTTCCGTGGTCTTCTAGTCTCAGATTCCTTGGTCTCGATTCGCATTGCCTGGTCTTCCTTGGTCTTCCGTGGTCTTCTAGTCTCAGATTCCTTGGTCTCGATTCGCATTGCCTAGTCTTCCTTGGTCTTCCGTGGTCTTCTAGTCTCAGATTCCTTGGTCTCGATTCGCATTGCCTGGTCTTCCTTGGTCTTCCGTGGTCTTCTAGTCTCAGATTCCTTGGTCTCGATTCGCATTGCCTGGTCTTCCTTGGTCTTCCGTGGTCTTCTAGTCTCAGATTCCTTGGTCTCGATTCGCATTGCCTGGTCTTCCTTGGTCTTCCGTGGTCTTCTAGTCTCAGATTCCTTGGTCTCGATTCGCATTGCCTGGTCTTCCATGGTCCTTCAGTCTCAGATTTCCTGATCACTAGGGGACAGATTTTCTGTTATCTTGGTTTAGGATTCCTTGGTCTCGATTTACATTTCCCTGGTCTTCCAGTCTCAGATTCCTTAGACTCGATTCACGCTGCCTGACCTTCCAACCTCAGATTTTCTGGTCTTCCGGAGTTAGATTCCTTGGTCTTGATTCACATTCCCTGGTCCTATAGTCTCAGATTCCCTGATATTTCAGTCTCAGATTCCCTGATCTTCTAGTCTCACATTCCATAATCTTCCAGTGTCAGATTCCCTGGTTTTCTAGTCTCAGATTCCTTGAACTTGATTCATATCCATGGTCTTCCTGTCTCGGATTTCATGATCTTCTCGACTCAGATTCCCTGGTCATCAAGTTTCAGATTTTCCTATCTCGGTTCAAATTCTCTGCCTTTTCAGTCTTAAATTCCCTGGCCTTTCAGCAACAGTTCTTCAACCTAAGGATGTAAGGATTTCGTTGACGTTGATAGCCTAGTATATCTTTAGCGGCAACTAACTACTACTAATCGGGATAGATTTTCGAAACCTCACTTTGCTTGCCAGTGTCGTATCGGCAGCGCCAAGAAGACGATGAGTAATTTGTTATTGTTCCACGCAGTCTCTACAAGACGAGATGTTTGGTACGGTTCCAGGAAAATTATGACAATTCATCAAGATAGAATCATAATGAAAAGAAGTAGAACTAGAACACGGAGCAGGAAGAGAAGGAAGAGGAAGATAAAAATAGGAGGCGAAGGAGGTGGAGAGAAGGAAGAAAGGAACGAGGTCGAAGAGGAAGAGAAGAAGGGGAGATGAAGGGGAGAAGGACCAGAACAAAAAGGAAAACGAAAATTAGAAAAACAAGAGAAACAGCAAGACAAGAACAATAATAAGAACAAACGCAGCAACAGCAAGAACAAAACAGAGAACAAGAAAGACCTAACAGAGAACAAGAAAGACCTAACACAGAACAAGAAAGACCTAACAGAGAACAAGAAAGATCTAGCACAGAACAAGAAAGACCTAATAGAGAACAAGAAAGACCTAACAGAGAACAAGAAAGACCTAACAGAGAACAAGAAAGACCTCAATGGATTCATGCCTTCGCATGAATTCATTTTAAGTGTTCAGAATTTTCCTGGCGCTCTGCTGAAGCGACAGTTTCCATGAACGAACCTCTCGTTTGAAGTGTCTGGTTTTGCTGTACTGACATTTTATCTCCTTCCCTTGTTTACCCACCTAAAAATGTTTTAAAATTTATTTTTCAACCTTCGAGATAGCTTAAAGCAGTTGTAAGGAAGGCTGTTCATCGCTTACTGAACAAGTGGAAGCGTATTTGTCGCTGAAATGTTAACCTAGGAAATCAAACAGTTTCGTCTGGGATGTGCTAAGACCTGTTAAAACGACAACCCAAATAATTTTAATTATCCTGGCCTCAAAATTAGATATTATTATCTAAATGGCACAGGCGAAGTTGGAAGAGGAGTTGGAGAGGAAAGGGAGAGAAGCATAGAGAAGAAGATAGATTCAAGAGAAGGTAGAAAGGCGATTAAGAGAAGGAGCAATAAAAAAAGTTGCAACAAGTAAGACAAAAGAATAATAAAGATACAGGCAACAGGAAGTGGACGAGAAGGAAGCGAAACAGATCGAAGACGAACTGACCTTATTCTATTTTATTCTGTTCCATATCATTCTATTCCATTATATTTCTATTCTGTTCTGTTCTAGTCTGTTCCATTTGATTTTATTCAACTGCATTCCATTCCATTCCATTCTATTCCATTCTATTCTGTTCCATTCCATTCTATCTTATTCTACTACTTTGTTTTATATAGCATATAACACTGATACACGTGGTATAAAACAGTGGCGCTACATAATTTAGTCCGTATGGGACCAGTCGATACTCTGGTTAATACTAGCAGAGAACCGGCGTACAAGAAAATGCGACCCGGAAGTGATATTTTTACTTGACCGGATGCGCGTCAATTATTCACTCGACTGCGAGGAAACCGGAAGTGGTTTACGCGTACGAAGAGGATCACGTGACGATTAAATATGCAAGACATTAAACCACGAAGCGAATATTTTCTGCCTTTTTCTAAATTAGATTGTCCGGTTTAAGTAGCATGGCCTGATGGGAAGAATTTGGCACATCTTTGGAATGCAGATCTCTGAGTAATTACCTCCGCTGGGGTCCGTATGCAGTGCGCGGAATTCCAATGGTTAGCGTCATAGACTGTGAAATGAGAGTTTGAGGGTTCAAATCCCCCGCCAGGGAAGAAACGTGTTTCGTGATCTCTGTTCCACTTGCACTCCTAGCGATTCCACTTGCACTCCTAGCGAACTTGGTAATAAAATCATTAAACTGACCGTACAGTGTCGGTGGGAAGATCAGTCGGCGAGGAAGAGGACTTGCCACCCGGCGTCATATGCCGAGGATACCATTGGCTGTCTCTAGGGTTTGGCTTTATGGGTCTGCTTGTCTTCTTCTTCTCTTCTTCTTTCTTCTTCGTCTTCTTTCTTCTTCTTCTTCTTTCTTCTTCTTCTACTTCTTGTTCTTCTTCTGCTTGTTCTTCTTCTACTTCTTCTTCTTCGTCTTCTTCTTCCTCAACCTCCTCCTCTCATGAACTGACTCTTCAAGAATTCTGATTTCTACTGTATCCGTATTTTGCACTCTTTAAAACACAAGAACTCATTGACAGCCGATTGTTTCAATAACTGAATAATCCATAAATTAAGAAGAAACATAATATCTTATATTAAAATAATAAATTATGACAGTTTCAGTTTGTTTCATTGTAAAATAAAACTTCCACCTTCCCAGTGAAACGTTGAGGAGGGGCTTATTTCCCGCTCTTTGGCCCTTGAACTCTGAACTCCCAAGGTCCTGCACGACCCCGCTCCAGGACATCTCAGGACTTGCCGTTCACTTCCCAGCTAACGCCGGTATTCGTAAACGTAATCGTAATCCCGAGACTTCTACACCGCCCAACGAAAGCCACGTCACGGGGACCAGCTTATTCACAGGCGCTCAGTCAAAACAAAATCCATAGCCAAGCGTGCGCAAACAACTTGCCTAAGGTCGTCTCGAGGAGTCCGTCCAGCAGGCTCGAACTGACACAAGTTTCACTGTACTGTAAAGCATTTGAACGATTATATAGCGCCACTTGAACGTTTTCAAAACGACAGCTATTCACTGGCTAATTTCATGTTTATAGACCTGTTCTTTGTAAATCTTTCATAACGTCGCCACTGCCTTTAGTCGGGCAGTGCTAGTCCCAAGTCTGGATAAAGGAGAAGGGCCACGTCAACGACGTTTGATTGCATAAGGTGTCGTTAAACTGAGGAACTACTACTAAATCCTTTACGTTACATCTGGTTCCCTTGCAACGTCACATCAGCGACTGTTCACCAGTTAAGACTGGTTCCCAGTTAACTGGTTTCCGGCCACAAATCCCGCGCTGGTTCAACGTCACGTGGCATCGAGTCAGACGACAGCGATGGGCTGACGATTGGCGAGATGGAACTGGACACTGAGAGCCAACGGTTCGGTTCTCGGTTCGACAGTTTCGAGCGATCCACACCATCGACCGCGAGAGGGCCTGATCGGGCGCCGACTTACGGCATCCGGTGCGAAAAGCCGACAGCAAGACGCGCGCTGGAACAGGTGCTTTTGGAAATTCTCGCTGAGGAAACAGTAAACGATGGAGTTTGTGCAGCTGTTGCTGTACCCGATCAGCTGGAAGACGGCCATGACCGTCCGCGTGGTGTGGCGCCGGTGAGCCTCTTCGTCGAACAGAAGATACACCTGACCGGTGAAGAACGGAAACCAGCTGACGGCGAACAGCAGCACAATGGCGACGAGCATGCGCACTATCAGTTTCCGGTCACGCAGCGTCCTCTGGCGTTCGTGTATGGATTCCTGAAGCGACGCCGGGACCGGCCAGTGGACATGCGTCGCGTGGCGCCCGACGACTTCCGGTTTCTGACGCTGGCGCAGCTTGCGAACGATGCACGTATACGTTGCCATGACGACGCAGACCGGAAGTAGATAGAGGGCTCCATACGAGAAGAGCGTGTAGGCGACGTTGAGTCGGTGGTCGGGAAAGTATTCGGCGCAGGACTGAGCGATCCGGAAGGGAGGAACTGAGCCGAGCTGGACGACGATGAGGGGCTCGAGGCGCTGGATGAACAGCTGCGGGGAGACGATGATGCAGGAAGTCAGCCAGAAGAGGCTGACGAGACGAAGCGCTCGTCCAGCTGTATGGATATGGCGCGCCTTCAGAGGATGACATATGGCATAGTACCTTGACACAGATAGAAGTACTTATGTAGGGCATAGTACTTTCAAACAGACACAAGTACTTAAGAATGGCATAGTACCTTGACACAGACAGAAGTACTTATGTAGGGCATAGTACTTTCAAACAGACACAAGTACTTAGGAATGACATAGTACCTTGACACAGACACAAGTACTTATGTAAGGCATAGTACTTTCAAACAGGCACAAGTACTTAGGAATGGCATAGTACCTTGACACAGACACAAGTACTTATGTAAGGCATAGTACTTTCAAACAGACACAAGTACTTAGGAATGGCATAGTACCTTGACACAGGCAAATGTACTTATGTAAGCATAGTACTTTCAAACAGAAACAAGTACTTATGTAGGGCATACCTTCACACAAAAGCAGCGAAGCATGTATGGCAAAGTACCTTCATACGTTCAGAAACAAATTTGTATATATTATGCATCTAGCTATTCATATAGCGTCTTTTATGGTTCATTTCAAAGACGCTATAAAATTATATCCGTTACTGAAACAACCATAAAAAAGGCGATATAAATTGTAAAAGCCATACGCGTTAGTGCATTGTTAATTAATTAGTAAAAAGAATTGTTAAATTTTTAATAAAGACTTGGCTGATCTTTTCTAAGCTATGACTGAAGACCCCGTTGATTCAATACAGCTCGTCACTTAAACTAAAAGACCCTGAAATGTTGCTCGCAGCCAACTAACAGTCCAACTTACACCTTACAACAGTCAAACGATACGTACGAGTACGTTGCAGGGACGTAACGTCCCAACAGAATCCACCACCACCACCACCGCCACCGCCGTCACCACCACCGCCACCACCACCACCGCCGCCGCCGCCGCCGCCACCACCAACACCACCACCCCCATCACCACCACCACAACCGCGAGAAAGGATTTAGGAGCTCAGACAGGCTGGTTAGCCGACTGACTGACTGACTGACTGACTGACTGACTGACTGACTGACTGACAGACTGAGTGAATGAATGAATTATTTATTTAATTAATTAATGAACGAACGAACGTAAGAACGAGTGGATGGATGGATGGATGGATGGATGGATGGATGGATGGATGGATGGATGGATGGATGGATGGATGGATGGATGGATGGATGGATGGATGGATGGATGGATGGATGGATGGATGGATGGATGGATGGATGGATGGATGGATGGATGGATGGATGGATGAAAATGGCTTACTGATTGCGTGACTGAATGACTGGCTGACTGACTGACTGACTGGCTGACTGGCTGACTGACTTACTGACTTACCGACTGACTTATTGACTGATTGAATGAGTGAATTAATCAATTAATTAATTAACGAACTAATAAATGAACGAACGAGTGACGATCTTTTTAAATGAACACTGTTTCGGAAGATGTCAGCTGGAGAACATTACATCTACTAATTACTTCCGCTAAAGTTAATAGAACCAGCGAGCTACTATTACGGGTAGAGCCAGCTTTCGATATGCCACCGTTGAAGGCTGCTACCTCCCTCTAGCGAATTCCTATTGCAAATCCACGCCCCCTAGCGACTCCGTTCGTGTAGTCTCCGACAAAGGACGCAGTAATTGTATCACTCTTGGGAACTCAGCTCGCCTGAGATACCTGTGAATGAAGGTTTAGAGTTCGAAGCCCCAGGGCGACCAGAATCACGCAAAAACGGTAGGCAAGGAAAGATAGCTTGAGGAAGTAAGGGAAGGGAGGGTTGGTTACACACGAGGGAGTCGGCTGTGAATGGTCTAATAAAATTCCAGTCTAAAACAACTGGACTGTTGCCGGGTAAATATAAATGTAAATGTAAACAGGTTTATATAGCGACCGTATAACCTTGACCCTGATCGGGTGAGATCCTTCGCCAGCGCTGCCCGTCTGAATGAGCCCATGCCATTTAAGGTCCCCGGGTACGGACCGTGCTAGCCCGAGATTTAAATCTCTGAATTATAGACACACGATCGGTATGCGAACCGGCATCCTCACGCATACAGGATTGTTTTTGGGATCGGTGGGAGTCCTACTGTCTGTCTGTGCGAGTACGGTTCCTTGTCTTTGTGAGTCTGTCTGCCTGGTTCGTTCTTTCGTAGTGAGTTGGTGGGTTGTCGAGTCTCACCGTTCTCCGGAAGTCCTACTCTGAAAATGGCTGTCTGTTCGTCTGCATGTCTGTCTCTTTGTCTGGCTGTCTTGATTGTGGTCTGTCTGTATGCTTGTCTGCCTGTCTGTATGTGTCTGACATTCTGTCCGTTTATATGTATGTCTCTCTACATCTGTCTGTGGTGTTTTGTTTGCTTGCCTGGCTTTCTCTGTCTTTTTATCAGTGTTTCTCTATACCTCTGTCTCTGTCTGTCTGTCCGTCTTTGTCTCTGTCTGTCTGTCTGTCTCTTATCTATGGCTGTATGTGTTTATCAGTCTTTCTTGTCTCTAGTGTATCACTCTGTTTGCCTGCTTGGCTGTGGTCTTCTGTCTGTCTGCTTGTTTGCCTCTATCTGCCTGTATGTGCCCCTCCATGCAAATGCACCTGGAAAGCCTCTACGGGCTGAGCCGGGTGACGGGTGATCGATAACGATGACGATGATGAAGACAGCTGCATCGTTAGTTACTGCGTTGCTGCTGAGGACAGAGACGTTGACGACGATGTTGCGGTCATTTCTGTTGTCTCTGGTGGTTTGTCATCAGCGATACTCTGGCAGAATGCGAGCGCATTTTTCTATCTCTCTCTAGTCTCTGTTCGTGGTTTCCCATCAACCCCAGGGGCACAGTGTTAAGTTGATACTTTGCGGGAAAAATTTCCATCATCATCATCATCATCATCATCATCATCATCATCATCATCATCATCGTCATCGTCATCGTCATCGTCATTGTCATCACCACCATCACCACCACCACTGTAATTGTAATGATGATGATGATTATGATGATGATGATGACGATGATGATGATAATAATAATAATAAAACGAATAATATTAA
>OZ029918.1:3514146-3586646 GCA_964023275.1 Norana najaformis | reverse complement strand
TGCCCTGTCTCAGCCTCATCTTCCTTCTTCTCGTCCTCATCTGCCAAATCCTTCGCCTTCTCCTCTTCCTCATTCTCTTGTCCCTCCTCCTCTCCCCATCTCTCTCCTCTTCCTCCTTCTCTCATCTACGATTCCTCCCTCAGCCGATGGACATATTGCGTGCTAACATATGCATTAGTTACTTTTTACTTCATCCTTACCTTTTATCTCTTTGCCCTCCTTTTCCTCTTCCTCCTCCTATTTCTTCTTCTCCTTCCTCTTCTTCTCCTTCTCCTCCTTCTCCTCAGCTTTCTTCTTCTTCTCATTCTCCTCTTCCAATTCAGCGTCCTTCTTCTTCCTTCTCTTCCTCTTTTTCTTCCTCCTCCTTAATCTCAACTTCTTCTTTTTTTCTTCTCCTCCTACTTTTCCTCTTTCTAGCTTCTTCTTCTCATCCTCCTTCTCCTCAACTTTCTCCTCCTCCTCCTCCTTTTCAACTTCCTCTTACACCTCCTAGCTCTTCTTCCTTCTCTCTCCTACCTCTTTCTCTCCTTCCTCTTCCTTCTCCTCGTCTTCCTCTTCCTTCTTCTCCCCCTACTCTTCCTCCTTCTAGCTCCTTCTCCTCCTTCTCTCCATTCTCCTCCTCCTCTGCCTGCTGCTCCATCACAAGCTTCTCATCAACACCAAAGTGCAATAGGTATATCGACATTAGTCCGTCTCATTCTCTTGATTTAGGCTTCTTTGTTGCTGGCTTTGCCTCTTTATCTGTCTCTATTAATGTCTCTGTTAATGTGTAAGTCTCTCTGCTTGTCTCTCTGCGTGTCTTCCTCGCTGTCACCATCTCTATGCGTCTTGCTTGTTTATTCGTTTGAACTCCTCTGCTGCGGTTTATCTGCTCTAATTGTTTGTTGGTTCGTGTGCTTGACCGTCTGTCAGTCTGTCTTCCTGCATGTCTGTCTGTCTGTCTGTATGCCTGTCTGCCTGTCTACCTGCTAGTCAGTCAGTCAGTCAGTCAGTCAGTCAGTCAGTCAGCCAGTCACTCAGTCAGTCACTCAGTCAGTCAGTCAGTCTGTCTGTCTGTCTGTCTGTCTGTCTGTCTGTCTGTCTGTCTGTCTGTCTGTCTGGCTGGCTGCTTAACTTCGTTATGCATAGGCTATCCACGTGTAGAGCCGTTGTATGTATGCCTGGCTGCATTGTTCGTCAATAAACTTCGAAGCCAAATGAAAATCCCTCAGAGACAACACGATGTTATTTGGACGTATTAGCTAATTATAGCTAAGTCTGCCAATGCAAAGCGAGAGTCTACCACAATAGCATCGAGGGGCAATTATGTTCTCTCGCTTCCTCTCACTCCCTACACCCCTCCCCTGTCTCACACCCTTTCTCTCCCTCCTTCCTTCTCTCCCTCTCTTGCCCGTGCCTCTGCCTCTCTCTCTCTCTCGCTCTCTCTCTCTCTCTCTCTCTCTCTCGCTCTCTCTCTCTCTCTCTCTCTCTCTCTCTCTCTCTCTCTCTCTATCTCTTACTTTCCTCTCTGTCTGTCTCTGTCTCTGTCTGACTCTGTCTCTGTCTCTGTCTGTCTGTCTGTCTGTCTGTCTGTCTGTCTGTCTGTCTGTCTGTCTGTCTGTCTGTCTGTCTCTATCTCTCTTGCCTTCCACCATGTCTTCAACCTGCCTTCTTTTCTCCCTCCCTATATCGATCGTTGCCGCCCTGTCTCACTCCCTTCCAGGTATGCCGCCTCACCATCCCCCACTCAATTTCGTTCTTGCTTCTCAAAGACAATGAGCGGCAAGGAATTTATTTCTCAGTCATTGTCTTAGCCATCACTAATGACGTCGCTATGGTTACGTTCGTGATGAACGCATATGTATGTCGGTATGCATGCATGTATGTATGCCTATATGTGTGCATGTATGTATGTGTATGCTTGCATAAGTATGTATATGTAGGTACGTACGTACGTATGTATGTATGTATGTATGCATGTATGTATGTATGTATGTATGTATGTATGTATGTATGTATGTATGTATGTATGTATGTATGTGAACGTATATATGTAGGGACGTATGTATGTATGACTTCTTTATATATGTATGTAATTAAATATTTCATATAGCTCCTTTAAAGTACCTCACAAAACTATTGCCTATGCTAGCCTAAGTGGTGGTAAAGTGTATTAACAACAAGATGTTCATCTGTAATGTAAAAACTTTTTGGGTAACTCGAAAAGTCACCATTTGCGGTCTCTCTCACACACGTAGAACTCAACGGTTTCCATCCAGACACCGTGTGGACACCATGTTCGGAGTTCATGGAATATATATATATATATAACATATAAAATATATACAATATATAATAATATATAATATCTATTATATATAATATATAATATATAAGTTTATATATAACAACGTCGCCATTGGTACCGCATATTAATTGGTGGCCCTAATTTAGCGGGACCATAGTCCCTAATTAAGGGACTATGGCCTCGATAACCTGACAATATTTCATGTTAAGCTTGTGTATTGGTTATTGTCAATTTCTTTTCTGCGATCAATAAACGAATACGGAATATATATATATGTGTGTGTGTGTAGGTGTGTGTAGGTGTGTGTGTGTGTAAATTATATATGCATATATCTTTTATTTATTTATATATAAAGTAACATTGGAAGAGATGCTTATGAGGACTTTCAAGTATAATTGCATTGCATGTTTTGAGAATCGCAATTCAGACGCACCGCCGTCCAACCCATTTGCTCATCGAGAGACGAAGACGATGGAAGGATAATGCGTTATAAGCAGCTTTTGTTTTGACCAGATCTTACGCTGTCCGGTGCGAAATATTCGATTTAAGAGCTACTGGTTCGTGTTCTTCATCATAGACCCACAAAACAACGATTTTTCACTTGCGAACTTCCTCTGCGTCTCTCTTTCTGTCTTGCTGTCTGTCTCTTCAGGTGTCTTTCTGATTCTGTTTTGTCCTTCTGTCCGTCCTTTAGTCCATTCGTTCTTCTTTCCGTCCATCCTAATAATAATAATAATAATAATAATAATAATAATAATAATAATAATAATAATAATAATAATAATAATAATAAACTTGTAATAATAGTAATAATAGTAATAATAATAATAACTATTAGTAATATTATTATTATTAAAATTCTTATTGCTGTTATTAATGCGGTGTGCTGAGAGACTTTGAATATGAATACTTAATGATATTCTAAACCACAGGCATCATGAATATTAACTATCTAAACCACAGGAATCATGAATATTAACTATCTAAACCACAGACATCATAAATATTAACTATATCTATAGTCCTTGGAGCATTTTTGCCTCCTAATTCTATGCATTATGTACGGCACGGTGGTCTATCGGTAACGCGTCTGCTCAATGATCATGCGGTCGCGGGTTCGACTCCGTGTAACGACCCTGGGCAAGTTGTTTAGGCACCCCGTACCTCTGTTTCGAAACAGTATAATTTGTTACCGGTGTAAGCTGGGAAGTAAACGGCGAGTCCTGTGATGCACTGACCTCCTTGTCCAGTTCCTTTGGGGCTCGTCCATTGCTGGTTCAAGGGCCTAGAAAAGGAAATGAGCGCCTCCACTACGTCTCACTTGTGAAATATAGGACATACTTTACTTACTTTTTGTCCTTATAATAAAACAATATACCAGGAGACTTCCTTGTATACTTATACTCTATGGTTTGAACTGCAGGGCACCAGAGTATAGTGACGTCAGAGTGACGTCAGAGTATTGTGTGTAAGATGACGCGTTGTCGAAAACGGACTTTTAGAACTTTTTAAATTGAAAATGGTAAAATGATTCTATTCGTATGAAAACATCGTTTTAGGAATCGCGAAAAGCGATGTTGAAATTCTACAATGCGAAATTTCTGCATTTAACAGGCAGACTTTAAGGAACTAAAGGTTTCTATCCTCCGCGGTTTTACACGTTGAAATTCATAGCCATCAGCCATGTTGGAGATAACATTCAAGTCGGCTAATTTGCTCTCACTGCAAATTATGTAAAGTTTCTGGAGTTACATTCCACCTGCATGTTTCCTTTGGCTCTGGTGAGTGAAATTTGATTCAATTTTTAATTTTATCTGCACAATAACTATGAGCAGGCTTAAATATTTATTCCAGATATAATTGTTTAAATTCTACCGGTTGTAGTACTTTATCTTCTTAGAATTTGCTGCCCGAAACGCCTCTACAAGTAAGTAAGTAAGTATATTCTTTATTAACCAATAGCTAATCGCACATCGGTTTACAAGTACTTAAGAACCCAAGAAAATTTAATATGCATACAACATCCTAATAAAACATTTACGCGTTAAATTGTCCGCAGGAGGAATGATACGATCATGGGTGTGGGGCCGCAGAAAAGTAAGAAAATAAGTAAGTAAGTAAAATAAGCATTTAAGTTAGCAGTTTTTGAATGGCTTCTAAATACCCTGTTGTGATCCTTTAAGATCCTTTCTGCTTACATCACTGACGACAATATCTCATTAGACATATTCATAAAGCGGCTTAAGACCTGTTTGTGTCGTCTTACTTTTGTTGTCTGACCGCTGTGACCCAACCACGCCTACGATTCCTCCCTCAGTCGATGGATATATGGCATGTAAACAAATGCATTACTTGCTTACTTACTTACTTAAAAGCTAGAAGTAAACACATTTGTTTATTAGTTCTGTATTTATTAAGCGCCACTATCTAACGACTAAGCATCAATCGATGGCGCTAAGTAATTGTAAGATATATGGCATGTAAACAAATGCATTACTTGCTTACTTACTTACTTACTTAATAGGTAGAACTAAACACATTTCTGCATTAATTCTGCATTTATTAAACGCCACTATCTAACGACTAAGCATCAATCGATGGCGCTAAGTAATTGTAAGTGAAGGGCTTGCTCGATTCCCTACACAGTATCGTCTCGGGGAGGAGGCTCGAACCCGTACTCTCCGCGTTACGAGGCGAGCGCTCTAACCAACCGGCTACCATGCTGTACGTTTACAAGCCTCTACAAAAAGCTACTTAGCAGCGTGATCACGCGATTCAGAGATATGTCGGCTGAAGAACACACGAGATCATAACAAACCAACATCAGGACTTTTTAAACCTTTCCATTTGCATCAGTAAGTACTGACAGCGGAGGGATGGCGGGTTAAGTTAGCATAGATCGCTCGCTATTCCATGGGCGCTTACCCATTTAAGTGCTAACTGTGCTCGGAATTGCTTAAATTCACTGTACATGCCAGCTAAGTATCCACAGCGCCAAGCCACTACTCTACTACTTTGTGCATGTAATGTTTGTGGACATTTAAGTAGCGCCTTTTTCAGTTTATTCTGAATGAAAACAGAACTACAGTATTCGTCTGTTGATAGATTTTTGATAAACAATTACTAGGCTACAGTTTCTCGGCAGCTATCACTGAGAGGCTGCTACGGATATGAAGTGTTAGCGACTTCATTTTTCTTTGCCTCGGCATATCGGCATTGAGGTAATTCCTCTCCCTTGCCCCGATCTTCCCATTGACAGTGTGCGGCCAATGTACTCATTTCATAGCTGAATTCACTATGGAGCGCAAGTGGAATAGAAATCACAATATGTCTGTCCTAACAAGGATTTGAATCTCTGGCCTCCTGGTTTAGAGTCCGACGCCTTAATCACTAGACTATTGAGCACAACGTTAACCACCCTAAGGAGACACAAGGGATATTTCGGAGACGTAGTTTGTCAAAGAGTGATAAGGATGGTGAGCCATCGGTGAAGTTTCATGCATTAGACGCCAGGTGCAATTTACTAATTAATAATAAGGGTACAAAAAGTCACATAGACAGACAGATCTAGACAAGCAGACGTACAGAAGCATACACCGTAACACACCTACACACACACACTCACACTTACACACACATACACACACACACGCACACACATATATATATATATATTATATATATATATATATATACTTCCACGGAAGTACTGCTACATAAGTACATACATTCATACATACATACATACACACATACATACATACATACACACATACATACATACATACACACATACATACATACATACACACATACATACATACATACATACATATATAGGACGTGTCAAACATAGGCCTGCAATATATATGTATATATAATACCATAAAGCGATATTTATGACTCTATTGTGTATATACATATACGCTATAGAGAAGAATGACCTTTAAGCGACAACTTGATTGATGCCAAGGGTGGACATGGTAAGCACTTCCGTCGTTTCTGTCTGTCGGCTTCGACGGTGATGCAACGCGGTAGTTGCACACCTGCCCACCGATTCCTATTCCTCCACTTCTCATCCTTTTTTGTCCCCTTGGCTGCTGCTGCTGCTGCTGTTGTTACTGATGACGCTGAGGTGGATCGCAGGTTCGCAGCTGATGGTGATAATGAGCAGATCTCGTAGACATTCCTCGTGTTCTGTTAAATCCGTGCACTGAATCCTTGGATACTTCGTCGCGAAGTGCATGTGTGACAAATGCCCAAGTGGACGGTTTTTCAAGAGGAGATTTCAACAAAAAATGGCAAGACTTAGCGATGAGATTACGCAGACCACCCTGCTAGGAGTCAGCTCTGATTAACAGCAGACACTGCTGTGTGGTTGTTGGACCGAATCATCAGACAAAATCAGTCTACAAGAGTTCCGGTCAGGGTATTTGAGAGCGGAGGGTGGTGCACTAGGAGGAGAAGAAAGAGGAGGAGGAACAAGCCGTTTATGTTGTATGCATGTATGCATGAATGTATACACGTATGTATGTATGTATATATGTTGGACTTTATGCAGGTATGTGCGTATGCATGCGTAATACACTCATACATATAATTTATACATAGATACATGCATGCATACATAAATACTGTATATGTATACATTCATACATACCATAGATACCATGCATACCACAGACCATACCACTACACCACCGTGTCCTACTGCATACATACATACATACGCGTAAACATACATGCAAGCATACATTACATCCATGAATACATACATGAATGCATACATATATACATACAAACATACATACATACATACATATATATACATACATACATACTTACTTACTTACATATATACATAAATATATGTACATACATACATACATACGAGAAGGAAATGAGCATATGAATTCCTGGAAGAGGAGCAAGGGAGAATGTGGAAAAGCGGGAAGAGAGGGGTACTGGGGGGAGCACTTGTCCATTTCTCGCAATCTCATCACCAGTTTCTTTCACTTAAGTAGACTGGGTCGCATAACATCGAGATGATTAAACTGACGCCTTGCGGCTATCACGTGACAAGTTTCCACGGCAGTACTGCTGGTAGGAACAATTTCCGTAAAGGAAGCAGTTGGGGAAGATGGAGAGAAGAATGTGATGGTGATTTTGATGACTAGGGTGGTGACATGATGATGATTTGATGATGATGACGACGACGACGAAGATGATTATGGCGGTGATTTGATGATGATGATGATGATAACGATACCGATGATGATGATTTGATGATGTTGACGACGACGACAACGACGATGACGATAATGATGATGATGATGCTGAAGATGAAGAAGAAGAAGAAGATGAAGAAGAAGATGAAGAAGATGATGATGACGATGACGATGATGATGATGATGATGATGATGATGATGATGATGATGATGATAAACATGATGATGATGATTAACGAGGAGGAGCGGGTAGAATAGCTGAGTTGCCTACTCGAGCGAGTTAAAGGTACTGACCCAAAATTAATCTTTCTGAAATCTCATTAATGCAGATCATAACCAGAGCAACGCAGACGACAAAGTATGCAAAATTATGTAAATATACACGGTTTTATATAGGGACTGTATGGCCTTGACCCTGTTCATATTTCAATGAATTTGAGACAAAGGCAGCAGATTCGTTCTTCAGCAACAATTGTAGTTTTAAAAAGGATCAAGAAAAGAGCAGGAAAAGAAAATGAGTGATGTGAATAAGAAAAGGCAGGCAGGTAGGCAGACAGACAGACGGACACGCACACACACAGACACAGACAGACAGACATGCAGGCAGACACAGACAGACTCACCAACAGACACTCATACACACACACACAAAGACACACAAGACAAATACACAGACACACACACACAGATACTCACAGAAAGACACATAGACAAACAGACAGACACATACACAGGCAGACACATGGACAGGCAGAAAGATTGCATGAAGCTTACAAGATACGGGTTAGACTCTATCAAATAACCGTTCATCGGTTAGGGAACAATGTTTCGGTAGGTTTCCTTGAGCATTAGATTCTGTTAAACCGATGGCGTTTTTAAGTTGGACCTCGTGAACTGTCTGCCATCTGGCAAATCCGATCACCGTCTGAATCTTCTAATCCTTCGTCTTCAATCGCAACGTCTCTCTGACGTCACCGTCCGCCCTTCCCCGCCCCCAGAAACGCTTAGCCACGAATCGTTGGCGAAAGGCACGCATGGCTTGAAGACAGAGCTTTGGACAAGCCGCTTATGGGATAAGATGCCTGACTGATAATCCAGCCCTAATAACCAGTACATACATACATACATACATACATACATACATACATACATACATACATACATACATACATACATGCTTTAATAATTGCTAGCAAATATTCAGTAGTATGCATGCTTAGCCATCTAAATAAGGGCTATTTGCATATTATGATACACAAATAATAACATTATTATAACGAACTCCTCACCACCACCACCACCACCAACAACAACAACAACAACAACAGCAACAACAACAACACCATCATCATCATCATCATTATTATTGTTATTATTATTATTATTATTATTATTATTATAGTTATTATTATTATTATTATTCCAGACATTGTATGTGGACAAGAGGTCGCCAAGTGTATCCTGTCACCATAACAACGTCGAAGGCGCCAGCATTATCGGCGCCGTCGCAGACAATAGAAGCGATGAAGTCAGTCAAGCGTAACAGCATCGTCGACAAGTTCGTGGTCTCGGAAGACCCGCTTCCAAAGGTACCTCCAGAAGGAGCCAGAATCAAGGTTAGAGCAGTTGCGCATGGTTACCATTGTTGAGGCCTCGTTGCCATAGCTACCATTTGTAATCAAAGTTACTTGGGTTGTCAGCATGGTTACCATCGCTGAGGTTACCATGGCTACCATTTGTAGACTCAAAGTGGGCTCAGCTGTCTGCATGGTTACACTCACATTTTATGCTCATGAATGCTTCACAGGGTTTTTAGCTTAAATGGATAGTTTCGGTTCATTTGGCGAATGACACAGTACCAGACAGAGAATGAAGAACTTAACACAGATGTCTAAGATTTGTAATCCAGTGACTACGAGTTCGAGTCTGCTGAACAGACGCCCCAGGACAAGCGTAGGTGACTATGTCACCAAGCAGTGGAATTTGGTACCGGTGTAAGATTGGAATGAAACGGCAAGTACTGCTAAGAACAGGTCCCGTGTCCAGAACCTTGGGATTCATCCACTGCCGGCTTAAGGGCTTATGAAATATGCGCCTCCAATAAAGTTCTCCGATCATAATAGATGCTACACTAGTGGATCTGATCATGTCAGATGTTGGACAACGGGTTCCATGAATTGTTGTAGGTCTGTTACGCCGGAGCTTGTTATGTCGAAGGCCAGGTGGAGAAAAGCGGACAGCGAAGGCCAAGGTTGGCCGGAGTAAGGGACACATCCCTCTTTCCGGGTTAGTTGCTTCGGCGAGACTAACACCATACTAGACGAAGATGCTAGCCTTCCTAACTCTTAATAAATTCTGTCTGAGCAAATAGAAGACTGACCAAGATAAAATACGGGCATTCGAGATGTATTGCTATAGGAGAATGATGATGATGATGATGATGATGATGATGATGATGATGATGATGATGATGATGATGATGATGATGATGATGATGATGAGTTCTCTGCCCGAAGGCAGGTCTATTGGCTTTATGCCACCCGGGGATGAGATGAGTGAGGTGGTTTCCCGTTGCCTTCCTCACAGACTATTGTGGGTGAGCAACTTGTCCAAGGTCGCTACGCAGTGGCTTGAGGTAGATTCGAACCCGTGACCCTCCGGTTACGAGACACAGACCATACCCCTACACTACCGCGTAGAATACTACATTTGATTTGGGCAATGAAGGTGACAGTTGTGGAGTTTCGTAGAAGATTGAACACAAAAGAAGATCTACTACTAACAATAATGAGACGAAAACTGGGTTTATTCGGACATATATGTAGAATGGACAATAGCAGAAAATTAAAAGGTGTGATGATGGGAACTGTTGATGGAAATGGACGACGAGGAAGACCTAACAGGGAGTGGAGGGAAGATATCAAAGATTGGTGTGAGAAGCATTTCTATGGCTTGAGCACACCGGCAACAGGACAGCAGATTATGTAGACAGGCGACAACATGAGCATTGGACACCTACGGGTTTCCTGCGCGTGGATCTTGATGATAATGAAGACTTAGCACATTTTTGCACTTGCACTGACATTTGACATTGTAAA
The DNA here is from genome assembly GCA_964023275.1 of Norana najaformis. Taxonomy (NCBI): domain Eukaryota; kingdom Metazoa; phylum Annelida; class Clitellata; order Crassiclitellata; family Hormogastridae; genus Norana; species Norana najaformis. The sequence continues at coordinate 3,576,033 of OZ029918.1, read as the reverse complement.
GCATCATATAAGCAGTTCGCTATATAAATTGTTGTAATTTCATTACATTACTTTGCATGTCAAACCTTTAGCATTGGATGTCGACCGGGCAACTGTAGCGGATTACAATTTCTGACTATGGTTTTTGAAATTACGAATGCTTTCACAGAACTGGAGGAATCTGAATTGTGGAAAAATTAACAGCGAATAAGGAACCGAACCTTCATCGAACATGTTCTTTTTCTCTGCTCTTATCTGTTCTAACTCATTCCTATCAGTTGCAATTCTATTTAAACTCGTTCCAACCTGAACCAATTAAAATTTATAAAATATTTTTCTATTTTGAACTTATTCCTCCCAAATACAATTCATTCTCTATCAACTCCATGCAGTTAAATGAAATAGGAATTGTCTGTTTTTTAATTATTTGAACTTATTAAAATCTATAAAATAACTTTCTGTTTTGAACTTATTCCTCCCAAGTACAATTCATTCTCTGTCAACTCAACCCAGATAAATGAAATAGGAATTCTCTGTTTTTTACATTATTTGAACTTATTAAAATCTATAAAATAACTTTCTGTTTTGAACTTATTCCTCCCAAATACAATTCATTCTCTATCAACTCAACCCAGATAAATGAAATTGTAATTGTCTGTCTAAAATGGCAAAGACGAAAATAATCGATTGCAACTATTCCTTTGTAATTCTGCCTCTTGATCTTCTTCTTTGTCTGCCGATAGGGTTCGAGGTTTCGGGGGTGGTTGATGAGGTTGGTCCATCGGTCAACAGTTCAAAGATCAGGCCGGGTGACCGGGTCATCGTCTACCCAGGTGGCAAGGACTTCGCCGACGTCGGGTCTGTCTCTGATCCTTGTCGCTCCGTCACGCATCCATCGACCGACCGAACATCACGAGACCAACCCATTAGAAAATTAAGGGTCTTATCGGTAGCGTGCTTCATCTGTAATCCAGCGACTACGAGTTCGAGTCTGCTGAGTGAATTCCGCGTAACTACCATGGACATGTTGCTCACGCATAGGTGACTATGTCAACAAGCAGGGGAATTGGGTACCGGCGTAAGCTGGGAAGCAAACGACAAGCACTGCGATGCACCGGCCCCGGGCCCAGGACAATGGGATTCATCCATTGCCGGTTCAAGGACTTACGAATTAAGCGTCTCCATTACATTCTAATGTAGCACAGTTAAAACTTTAATTACTTTCCGACTTACTGGCTGGCTGACTTATTCACGTATTTACTTATTTATTTATTTACTTATTAACTTACTGAGTTACGAGGTTGACAGTTTTACGCCAGTCTGCTGGCTATGAAGTTCAGGCCTGTGATAAATGCTAAACTTTATCAGGCGGATATCATACGAACAGAATGGTCTAATCGGAAATCGGTATCTCCATCAATCGATTTCTCTATTAGTATTGTAGTGCACTATTGTTAAGTGCCTTTACTTGTGTCGCTATATAAATGTGAAAAATAACACCAGTACTTTATATCTAAATGAATGATTGAATGAATGAGTCAGTCAGTCAGTCAATCAGTCAGTCAGTCAGTCAGTCAGTCAGTGAATGCGACTTGTGTTATGAGTTATATTAATGACGTATGCACAGATTTGCGCAATTCGTGACCGTGAAAGACCCGCGAGATCTGATCAAGATCCCGGAGTCGCTTCCAATGGAGGAGGCTGCCATCCTGCCGACCGGTGCCTTGCGATCCTATTCGGCCGTCCTTCGTGCTAAGCCCTTCATCGAGGCCAAGATGAACGCAAACACGAGCAAGTATCTCATCCGGTCTTCGATCATTTCGCTCTTCGCGGATGGATGGATGGATGGTTGGATGTATGGATGGATGGATTGAAATAAGGATGGATGGATGGATGGATGGATGGATTGAAATAAGGATGGATGGATGGATGGATGGTTGGATGTATGGATGGATGGATTGAAATAAGGATGGATGGATGGATGGATGGATGAATAGAGGATGGATGGATGCATAGATGTATGTATGTATGTATGCATCGGTGGGTGGGTGGATGGATAGATGGATGGATAGAGAGAATGTATGGATGGATGGATGAATAGAGAGGATGGATGGATGTATAGTTTTATGTATGTATATATGTATGTATGAATTGATGGACGGACGGACGGACGGACGGATGGATGGACGGAGAGGATGGATGGATGGAGGTATGGATGGAATGAGTGAATAGATGGATGGGCGTGTAGACTGTGACTGAGTTTATCTCCGGGTCTGTTGTGGTTGGCCAGATTCTGTGACGAATGTCTTGATCGTCGGCGCCGGTGGAATGGGTCTTTGGACGCTGAAGCTGGCTCATCACTTGCTCGCTGGAGATAGAAGCAGAGTCCACATAACAGTTGCCGACACGAACGTAAGATTCCCTTCAACCGTCCTAGTAGTTCCAGTGTTTAACGACATCTTATGGCATCAAAGGCCGTTGACGTCGCCCTCCTCCTTTAGCCAGGATTGGGACTGGCGCTATCGGACTAAAGACAGTGGCGGAGTTTAAACTGTCCTAAGAATTGCGCAGTTATTACTAAATATGGAATGAAAGAAGGGAGAAAGTGAGTAAGAAATTAAATAAGCAAGGAAGTAATAAAGAAAGGAAATAAGTATGTAAATAATTAAGTAAATAAGAAAGTAATTACGGCTTGCATGTCCACGAAGGATGAGTGCTCATTCCCTGCCCTTTGAACCGGAAGTGGACCAATTCCAAGTCATGGATACCGACCAATGCATTGCAGAACGTTCCGTTCCTTTCTAGCTAACAAATTGGATGGATGGATGGATGGATGGATGGAAGAATGGATGGATGGAAGGAAGAATGGATGGAAGAGTGGATGGATGGATGGAAGAATGGATAGAAGAATGGATGGAAGAATGGATGGATGGGCAAACGAGAAAAAACAACTTGCTGAGCGTCGTTACACGGAGTCCGCAAAACAGGCTCGAACTTTCAAGGACTCCACTCAGCAGGCTCGAAGCTGCAACTGTTAGCAGGGACAGCTGGCTTGTGGCAGCCCATTGAGACGTTGTTTTTTTATCCTTCGATGTTGCCTCTTCCTACGATTATGAAGCAGACTTTACCAAGCCTTGGATCCTTGGATCCTTTGGAACGTGAGCTGCGATTAGACAAGCTATTCTCTCCGCACTAATGGACTGCTCGAAGCGTCCTACCGAATAGCGTGCCGAACTGTCAGCTGAGAGGGCTGGGTTTCAAATCACCGCGGGGTTCGAAAGATAATTCATCAGCTCTCTTATCCACTGGCGTCATCTAGCAAACAAGCTTGTACAAAAATGAGTACATTGCCTCCACATTATTGATGCAACGGTACATCGATACTATCACACTGAAGTCGTTGATACTTCCCACGGGTTGGCCTAAAGGACTGCTGGGTTTGATTATATAGCGCTCATATCGTGCTGACGAATTGCTTTCAAAAGTTAATCCTGGTTACTGGGTACAAAAAATACGAAAATTTCGAATATCCTGTCAGGAATCGGTTGATTGTATCTTTAAATGAAACTGGACAAAGTTAACTGCAGCAAACACGCACAGCGAATACACAGTCGTGTACATAGTTACACACGGAGAGACACTTGCAGAAACATGCAGTGAAACTGTAAAACTTACGGGTCCCTGTGTGGTTTTCCTCTGTTTCCTCGCGGATCTCTATTGGTTCTGGCAAATGAATTATACTTTTGGAATTCGGTTTTGCATAGAAGCGACTATCGATTGATGCCTTGCGCACTATAATGACACTATAGAAATGTCTCTATTAGGTTAGATTTCCACAGTTATCCCCATCCACTAATACATCCATCCACCCATACATCCATCCATTCTTTTGTCCGTCCATCTGTCCATCTATCCGAACATCCATCCATCCAACCACCCATCCAATGAATCTGTCCTTCCAACCTCCCTGCCATCCCTTCATTCACACACCCATCCACCCACTTATCCATCCAGCCATCATCAACTCAATATGTACTTGTGTGTCACTTGTTAGATTCAGAAGCTGATGATAGCCAAGGACCAAGGATGCTATGGCGTCATTCACTGGAACGATGCTAGTAAGTTTCCCAAAGCCGATGGTTGTCTCTATCTCTGTCTCTCTCTGTCTCTCTGTCTCTCTGTCTCTCTCTGTCTCTGTCTGTCTCTGTCTGTCTGTCTCTGTGGTCTGTTAGTACTTCTATCATTTTCTTAGCTTTTATTTGTCACTCTATCTAGGTCTGTGTCTGTCTGTGTACATGTCCGTGTCTCTCTGTCTCTCTGTCGTTTTTGCTCTCTGTCTCTCACACACACGCTCTTCTCTACTAACTAAATTATTGTCATCCCCCGCGTGTCATTTCAGTAAACGAGGAATCCATCCTTCTCTGTTGTTCTCATCCTCTTGCGTGCTATTTTAGTCCACGAGGAATACATCCTCGAGTATTCTCGTGCTCCTACATATCATTTCAGTTCACGAGGAATCCTCCTCATTAACTGTTCTCATCCTCCTGCGTGTTATTTCAGTTCACGAGGAATACATCCTCGCCCGAACGAGAGACGTCTGTAGCGGAGGAGTCGACATTGCCATCGACTTCGTCAGCTCCGTTCGAACAATCGGACGAATCATCAAAGTCTTACGAGAAGTGCGCAGTATAATCCAATTTAAATCAATCTAATCTAATCCAAACTAATCTAATCCAATCTAATCTAATCCAATCTAATCTAATCCAAATTAATCTAAACCAAACTAATCTATTCCAAACTAATCTAATCTAGTTCGACCCAATTTAATCTGATCCGATTTAATCGTGTACAGTTTAATATAATTTCATCCATCTTAAATCTAATATAATCAAATCTTGTTCAGTCCATTTAAATCTAAATCGATCTAATCTTATACAAAGTCAATCTAAATCAGCTTAATTCCAGCTAATACTTTCCTGCTTTGGCGGATGTTCGAACCTCCGCCCTATGAGTTGTAACTCCAGCAAACTAACCACTTGACTATGGATCACCCTCTGGAGACAAACTAATGATAGTTCTAGCACTCCGTTCACTATTTGTCACGGCATGATGACAATGACGATGACTCATTGCAGGAAGGCGTCATCATCGTGGGAGGTAACTCGCAGAGCCAGGTGACCGTTGACCTCACTGAGCTGTCTCACAAGAACCAAAGTATCCTAGGTGTCGACAGCGGAACCGTCGAACAACTGGAGGCTCTCGTCCAGCTTGTGGCCACTGGAAAGGTCGGCCATGTTGCATTCTTAAAATTTAGTGTAGCATAGCTTGGACGCCATGCAGCGTGGCATCCAAGCTATGGCTTACTTACCATGTGGCATTGCATAGATACAAAGTTGCATTACTTATGTGCAACGTAGCTGAGATGCCATGTAGTATAACTATGATAGAGACCCCACAAGTACTAAGGTGTCAAGTACAAGCACGAGGACAAGTAATTTGGTGTCAATGACAAGTACTTTGGTGTCAAATACAAGTACTTTGGTGTCGAGTACAAGTACTTTGGAGTCAAGTACAAGCACGAGGACAAGCACTTTGGTGTCAAATACAAGTACTTTGGTGTCGAGTACAAGTACTTTGGTGTCAAGTACAAGCACGAGGACAAGTACTTTGGTGTCAAATACAAGTACTTTGGTGTCGAGTACAAGTACTTTGGTGTCAAGTACAAGCACGAGGACAAGTACTTTGGTGTCATTGACAAGTACTTTGGTGTCAATGACAAGTACTTTGGTGTCGATGTCAGATATGAGAACAGGTACTGGAGTAAAAGTACTAAGTAGAGCATCCCTGCTACAATACCACGCAGCTTAGAGACCCTTAAATGCCATGTAGCTTAGCCGTAGCTGCTGGAAGATGAACGAGTAGCCCCTGCGAGAAGTTTTCTTGAACATGTGTTACATGATGTACACTTACAACAGTGGTCATAAAATGTGCTGCAACAGAAATCAGTAATAATGTAGTGAGACGCTTCATTACATTCTTTTCGGCCCTTGTAATTGTAATTTCAAACTTATATAGCGCCTCTTCAAGATAAACTCATCAGAGGCGCTCTCTGCGCTAACGATATTAATTGTCGTTAAGAACGGAACATTCGTCCATTAGTAAACATTACCTTGAACCGGCTAATGACGCACCTCAAAACCAGGCCATTGCCGTTTACTTCCCAGCTTATACCGGTTAGGCTACGCTTGGTGACAGAGACAGGTGTGTGTGAATAGTTTGTCCATGTACTCCGCTAAGCAGGCTCGAACCCACAATCGTTGGTCTACAGACCAAGCGCGCTACCGAATCGACGCCGTACAGCATAGAAACTGAAGAAATAGTCTGCCGCTTCTAAGAATTCATTCTGGTTTTCTTGTGCGCAGGTGAAGCCTCCGATCTATACAATCTATCCCGTCGAGGAGGCAAACAACGTCTTTGATCTGCTCAGTGAGTCCAAGATAGACGGAAGGGCCATTCTCCAAGTCCAGGGCGCTCCTTCCCGCCAGAAAATAGCCACCTCAAACTAAAAGACCAGTGTGCACCTCAACTCTGTACCTTCACTGACTAATCAGAGCAAATAGACCAGGCTTACTTGTTCCTGTTGAAATATAGCCTAAGTATATATGCCCTGGTTTACTGCTTCTATCAAATGTATTCTGACTACTTGATGTGTTATTTGGTTAAATTTGAAACTGTAACTTCTGTTAAAACTCTCTTACTACGCTTTGGTACAGTTCTGCTCGCGATTCAAACGTTGACAAAACCACTAAATTATTAAATGCTGTGGCAGTTGTGAAATTAAAGACATGTATAATACTAGGTCTACAAATGTGTTTACTTTTCGGGACCTTGAAGCTAATTGCAGATTTTACTTACATGTTATGTTTGAAGTGTGTGCTTCAAACTTTTCCGCCTAAAAATAATTTGTAGATCCATTCTGATCGATAAAATGAAAAACCATCGTACAGTTCTATTCCTAAAGTTCTGTTGATTTTCTGTTCTTGACTTTGAATAAAATTTCTAAGCAGAGAAAATTAAAGATTTCCTTTCATTCCACGGTTAAAAAGGTGTCTGTAATTCCATTCTGAGGTTCAAACCGGTAATTTCCATTTCCAGCTTTTAAGCTGTATGCATACATATATCAAATTTTGATCACCAAAAGCTAATACACCCGGAAAAATCCAAAGCCCCTTAAGGGCCCCAGTCTCATGTGCATGGACCTCTTCCCTGTCTCTTAAAATTTCCAATTATCTGTGCTATAATTCAGATGGAATCCCAAAACAATCATCTGGCTTTCCTTTCACTGCTAGTGGAAAAACTCTGTATAACATTTTGCTGTTAAATTGCTCGAATCTCTCAACGTAAATTAGTTTTTAAATATTTTCTTGTTAAATTGCTTGAATATTTCAACGTAAATAAGTTAAAATAAGATTTTCCTTTCAAATTGCTTGAATCTTTCAACGTAATTATCTTATCTTTATTGGCTAATTTTAATCTTACGAGCAATTTGTATTACGAGAATATATCCGTATTTGAATACTCTACAAGCACTTTATTCTCGTTTAAAAAATGCTACGAGTCATTGTCCAAAACTAAAACGTCGTTCTTATTTTATAAATCTGTCATCTAAATAATTCTCGCTTTACTACTAAACATCGCAGAACATCTAAATAGTCTTACAACAAATTTTTAGACTTCCAATCACAAGAATCTTAAAATTAAAGCATTGACATCAAACACTCAACTCATTTAATGAATTATTCTGTGACGTAATCTTTTAGTTGATTGGCCGAGGTCATCTAAAGCAGGCTAGTCATCTCCTGTCATCTGCAGAATCTGAGATGACTTAGTGTTACATTGGTCATCCAATTAACAGCGTGACTATACATCACGGGCTAACTTAACGTATTTATTATATTTCTGAACGTTTCCTTTTGCATATTTTGGTCCAGGGTAACCAGCGATTGCAATATCCCCATCGTCGCAATCACTTGAATATCAACTTTTCCATTTATTTTCACATTCAAAAAGATAGCAACTGGCTTTCGCCATGCAAGGGACACTAGCATCGTAATACTACCGACAATCTAAACTATAAATATTGGCGAGTATATCACTTCCTTTACCGGTCAAACATGGCTGCCGTATTTCAAACCCTTTTCTTATCAAAAGAGGCCGTACTTGTTAGAAACTAGCCAAATGAAAACTGGAAAAGAATATTTTGAAAATCGGACGAAATCAAATGAACTTGTCGAAGAGGAACAACGATCTGCGAAAAAGACATCGAAGATATGAGCGACATAGGATTGTAAAGATAGGCAGGATTTGTTTGTGCCGTCAAGTTGGTTATAAAAATTTATGTCCGTGATCCAGAGTTGCTTCATACGCCTCAGAATAAATTCCAGGCTGCTGAAATATGTGTCAAGGCCTTCGTATGAACACGAGGATATTGATAGGTTGTTTTCTACTCTTCCTCCTCCTCCTCTTCTTCTTCCTCCTCTTCTTCCTCTTCCTCCTCGTCTTCGTCCTCATCGGGTTCATCAACCGAACCCTTGTGCTGCTTCAGGTGATCAACTCCCCAGTCTGGCTTCTTCTCCTGAAACGATAAACAAGAAGTCCACAGGTCAACAGAGGTCAGTCTAAGTCTCAGTGGCAACGGTGCGGCTCTGTCAGCCGGTGTAGTGCGAGATCGGTTCCAGACCGAAAACAGTTCCGACTCCGCCCACTTACATTTTTGTAAAAGTAAAATGTAAATTTACACGGCTTGCTATAGCTACCGTAAGGCCTCGACCCTGGTCAGGTGAGATCCTTCACCACCGCTGCCCGGTTGAACGGTCGCCACGCCATTTAAGGTCCCCGTGCACGGACCGTGTTACCCCGAGATTCAAAGCTCTGAAATAAGCCACTACCGAGACTCTAACCAGCATCCTCACGCACAAAGCCTCCTTGGCGTGCGCGTTTACCGACGTAGCTAACTAGGCCAAAGCACGACATAATTGAGCGAATTTGAAAGTATTTTGTTTTCTTGATAGCAAAACTTAATGTAAAACAATGTTTCAATAGATGGTAAAATAGAAGCCAAACATTCACCCAATCGTAATCGTAATCTCGAGATTTCTACAGCGCCCAACGAAAGCCAAGTCGCGGGAACCAGCTTAATCACAGGCGCTCAGTCACCCAAACAGTCTGTAGGCCTACTTATGCATCATAATCAGGACTAAGCATTATTTCGACGAACGAAGTGGCAATAAACTGTTACCTGACGTCATCGGTCACGTGAACCAATCACAATATTTTTTGGAACTGCATTCGCCCCGGAACCGATCTCGCACTAAATCGATATGCACTCCGCAACTCAGGAAAGTGAGTAGAAGACTCGCTTGACTTAATTACATGTAACGATTAACTATATAATAATAGCCTTAGATGTCTGCGTGGTCCAGCTGTATGTATGCGATCATGGACGCTGGAGTTATCTGGCGAATAATAAGAGAAGAAAAAGGACTGTTTGGAAAAGGCAGTGTGCCGTGATAAAGTTCTCAAAATCGGGACAGTTTTTCTGGAGAGGATTTTGGATCAATTGGATTCTTTTACGGCGATCGATTGGATCAATTGGATCCTTTTACGGCGATCGATTGGATCAATTGGATTCTTTTACGATGATCGATTGGATCAATTGGATCCTTTTACGGCGATCGATTGGATCAATTGGATTTTTTACGATGATCGATTGGATCAATTGGATCCTTTTACGGCGATCGATTGGATCAACTGGATCCTTTTACGATGAACGATTAGATCAATTGGATCTTCTTACCTCGACCTCTTTGTCGTCCAGAGCGAACTTGGACTGTCCTGTTGACCGGAGTGTTGCGGCGACAGCCACCTTGGTTTTGATGGCTTCTTTATCAAACTTCGCCAGTCTAAGGAAAGAAGCGAGCATCAAAGAATATCAGCAAAGTATAACTAAGCCACTATTGGATAGTTTGTTTGCATGTTTCTATGTTTCTGTGCTTGCTTCTTTGTTTTTTATCACTTACTTACTTACTTTACTTGTTTGTCCGTAAGTAAGTAAGTAAGTAGGTAAGACATTTGTTAACACGCCATGTGTCCATCAGCTGGGCGAGGAATTGTAGGCGTATGTTGTTGGTGTAAGAACTGTTACCAGCTTACACTGTATTAGACTTATGATGTTTGGATATTTATGAGGCGCCATCTATGAACCTCTACAAGGCGCTTCTGTAATAGTTCCATAGGACTGAAGAGCGCATCTGCATGCGACTGATGTTCGAAAAGCAGGAAAGAACTTCAAGTGGCAGGCCCTCGCACACGCATAGAACCAAACCAATGGAGTGTCTGTCGTTTATGATTGACTGATAACAGGGTTCAGAGTTCCAGGTCCGTGCTGCGCTGTGGCTAGTAATGTCGAGGGTCGAATGAAGCTTTCGCAGCACACGGTCACGCTCGCCGACTGGCACGTCCTGGGTTGATGGTAAAGCGCGCCGCATTCAGATATCCTCGCGCCACTAGGTCCGTGCTGGTTGGGGCCGGCTGTAGCCGGCAGTTCGGTGGCCGAACGATGAAGGCATCGTTGCTATGCTGATGCAGGTAAACAGTGAGTTGACAATCGAAGTGTTTTAAGTAAACAGTTTCTGTAAGCAGCTGGCTCAGTTGAAAGCAATCTTTTATTTTATTTATTTTTTTGAAAACAATCTCTTATCTACTAATGTAAATTAGGGGCAATATATACTTATTGTTTTACCATCATGACAATATATGCTACATGAAGGATAATAACCATCGCCAGTATGCATGATCATTAACTATGAAATAAAAGTCCTTCTCTTCATCTTCATCATCATCGTCGTCATTATTATCATCACCTTCATCATCATCGTCGTCGTCATCTATATCATTATCGGTGTCATCGTGATTGTCTCCATCATCGCCATCATCCTAGTCATTAATATCATGGTCATAGCGTAGTCGTCCTCCTCATCGCCGTTATCACCAACAACTATATAATTATCATCGTTGTAAGCAATTATTATATCACCACAGCTTAGTTTTTATTAGTTTTTTGTGTACTCACTGAGTCTTGGAAACTTTCTTGAGCATCGGCTTTGAGCTGTAAACATAATTTTTAAAAAAGTAGAATTGTTGTAAAGTAAGAAGTTTTAACAGCTTATACTGTATTAGAAGGTGATGAAGGTGACTACGACGACAAAAATGATGACGATAGCAACTGCAATAGTGAAGGTGGCGGGAATGATGGTGATGAAGGTGATGATGGTGATGATGACGATGATAATGGTGATGATGATGATTATTTTTTTTCAGGAGAGTATATTAATTTTCTCCAAGGAAGTCCTACATTCGACACCTCAAGACTGAAACAATCATTGATCATCATCGTCTGCATCATAATCATCGTCATTATTATTAATATATTTATTATTATTATTATACTTATATTTATTATTATTATATTTATTATTATTATTATTATTCTAAGGAAGATGAGGAGGAAAAGAAGGATGCAGAGGAAAAGGAGAAGAGGGAAAGAAGAAGGGGGAAGAAGAGGAAGAGGAAAAGAAGTATCAAGACGGAGAGGAAGAGGAAGAAGAAGAAGAGGAGCGAGATGAGGAGTGAATGGTGATGACGCTTACAATTTTCCTTTGATGTCGTTGACTTTGATGTTGAGTTCATTTATCTGAGAAACAATGAGAAAACGATTTATTTAAAATGTGGCAATCATCAACCATCGCCAACCTCTTCAGGTTTTGGAAGTTAACTCTGATAACTCTAATGATAATTCAAATTCTTCTACTATGATGACGACAACGACAATTAGTAGTCTCAACGAAAGAAATTTCGTGATGTCCTTTGACGCAACTGAATGATCATACTGTAAATTGTCTTAGTCGTCATAATTATTAATCATCATCATCATCATCATCAACAACAACATCATCATCATCGTCGTCATCATCATCATCACCGTTGTCATCATCATCATTATCATAGTTATCGTTGTCCCTTGTAATCATCGTACCTCTTGTGTTTGCCTTCCGAGCCGGCCCTCCCACTCATACTTCTCCTCTTCTAGTCTGCAGACTGTCGCATAGAGGTCACGAACCTTCTTCTCCAAGGATTCTGTAATGTAATGTAAGAAAACTGTAAACAGATCTGCAGAGCGCCCAGCTGGCGACTTAAATTTGCTACGAGCTGCAACCTACGCAACGTGAAACCTTCTAAGAACTAATTATGAACAGCAGATTACTTAGCGTGTTGTAACAAAACTCAATGTATTTGCGTAATCTAGTGTAATCGTTTACAAATTACAGTAGCACAAGTGGGAGTAATCGCTGCTTTCCACTGTATGTATCTGGCTAATTATGTAGCTCATTTACTGTGATACAGGGATTTAACACTATTCGCCTCACCTGTAAGTCTCACCTTTTCAAGAAATCCCACCCTGATCAGTCGAATCCTCTGCCTTCCCATTTCTCTCAGCTTAAACACAACCCACCCTAACAGCTCCTGTCCCCCTTCTGTCTCTCTGGTCCTCTGGCAACCGAACTTTGTTCTTGACATGGCATCTTTTGAAAACCCCACTGACTTGACGCAGCGCTTGTGAATAAACTGGTGTCCTGCACTTTGCTTTTAAGTAGCGTTTTGGAAAGTCCAGTGTTGGAAAGTAACGAAGTACAAATATCGCGTTACTGTACTTAAGTAAAAGTTTAGTAATTTTACTCATAACGAATTATCAAAACTCGCTAATACTTTTACTTTTAACGAAGTAATGTTTCACCCATCGTTTAGTACTTTACTTCGTTGTATTTTACGATTGTGTCCTCGTAACAAAAGTAGCGCTATAAATTTTTAGCATGCAATTTTAGCATAGTTTAGCCAAACGCACGCTGGCACTGCCTGGCAAAAAGAATCGAATATATGTACTGTTGACGTTCATCTGTTTTCACTTATAGTCTCTCTGGCTCTCAGTCTCAATGCTGACGTTTGCGTTCATGCGATGTGCGGCCAAGGTGGAAGAGCAATCGATTCACAGAATCGGTTGGCTATATTAGCAGCATGACATTGATGAATTCCTGCGACGAATGAAGTAACCCACCAACTGCTGGAGTGAATTATTACTTTGACTAAGGAACATGGGTTGAGTATATGTAAGCTGCTCATGCAGTCTCGGTATCTGTACAGTCCGTGTGTACTCAGATGTACGTGTAATTTACTGGATTGACCCACAGTAGAGATTGAACTGCGATTTGATCCTTTGGCTCAGTCAATGTAGGAAACTGTAAGAAACTAATGGGCAGTGAAGAACATATAAAAGAAACATGAGAACCGTTGTAAAAGTTGTTAACCGTTGTAGAAGCTTGGACGAAATCCAGTGGGTAAAGAAAACCAGAAGCCAGGCTACGATGGATAAGCAAGTTGCAACAGATCAATCTTAACTTTATTCCGAAACGATATTAATGAACCGAGAAGGTTAACACAACCCACATTAACAGCTCCTCTCTACTTCTCTCTCTGGTCTTCTGGCAACCGGACTTGAATGAAACTTTTGTTGTTTCCAAAAGAACAAAAGAAAAGAACAAATACAGACTTGGTTCTTGACATGCCATCTTTGGACAACCCCCACTGACTCGACGCAGCGCTCATGAATAATGCCCTGCGCTTAGCTTTTAAGTAGCGCTTAATAAAGTTCCAATTTATGATACGTTACTCACGACCGCCGCCTCATGAAGCCTGCTTTCAAGAAACTGAGCTTCCTCTACGGTTAAAAATCCGCGCTGCCTCTGGCGAATGAAAGATTAACGACTTCGCAGTTACTAATTGCCCTCGAAACTGTACGAACTAAGTGTGCCACCCTTTGGCGAACGACAAGACTCGCTAATCAGAAGAACCGACATCGCAGACAAGAGCGAGTCCGAATGCGAAAAGTCCCGACATCTGGCGGAGACCTTAGACATCTGTATTCGGCCGCGGTGCTTAATGCTTACAAGCTCGAGGTCCCGATAAAAGTCTCGGTCCATCCTTCGGCGTTTGACATCTGGACATCGGCATCGATAAGGCGAATATTAATGACAAACCATCAATCGATGGCGCTGAGCAATCTGCGCCAAAGACTTACTCAATATCTCTACACAGTAACCGTCTATGGAGAGATTCGAACCCGCACTCCACAGTACAAGGCGAACACTCAAACCACTCAAACTCTCTAACCGTGCTCACCAACTCTGTTCCGCTTAAGCTAGTGAGTAAGTACGTCGGGGACTGTAAAAATCTCGACCTCACGATTACGATTACAATATTCAGACTGCATGAGCGGCTTACATATACTCAGCCCTTGTTCCTTAGTCAAAGTAATAATTCACTCCAGAAGCTGGTGGGTTACTTCATTCGTCGCTGGAATTCATCAATATCATGCTGCTAATATAGCCAACCGATTATGTGAATCGATTGCTCTTCCACGTTAGCCGCACATCGCATGAAAGCAAACGTCAACGTTGAGACTGAAAGCCAGAGCGTCTCACCTATTTTCCGTTTGATTAAGCTAGTTCTTACAACTTCAATTCTTGGGCCTTGAAAATATATGGAGTTTTAATATTATTACAGTAAGGACAATTATGCTTTACTCTGATCGAGTCCATCGATGTCGAGTTTGGGAACCCGCGATTCGACGGCTCTCTTCTTCTCTTCAGCTTCCCTCTCCTGCTGCTTCTTCAACTCCTCGGCAGCTTTTTGCATAATCAGTTGCTAAATCAAACCAATTCGCAATCAAAATAAAAAGAAACAAACATAAAGAAACTAGTCTATTTCTATGCAATCAATCACTGATAAAATCATGATCATATACTTACTACGTTTCAAAAATCAGCTTAATTCATTTCAGCATGTTATAACATAATTCTTCTTCGACAGAACTCAATAAATTAATTAATTAAGGAAATAAATGTTTAAAACGAATAGCAAACATGCAAATGATAGTCAGTTTTTAATATGCGTGACGTCATTGAATAAACCAACTCCGAAAATTCTGAACGGCCTCTAAAATCATCGGAACACTTTCTGCAGTTATTGAACTGTTATTACTAAGTCAATTATTAAGCTAGAGAATCCTTCTTGGAAACGATATTTACAGAAACAGGTAGAGAGTAAGAGAGATAGGCAAAAGAACAGACAGACATACAGATAGAAAACAGTGGAAGAGGAAGACAGGCAAATAAGTACTAAGAAAGACATCCTCCTTTGCTGTTTTAGCTGCTTCTGTCATGTTGCAGCTATTTTTCCGTATTTCAACACTCTTTCCGTCATCGGTCCAATTCCATGTATTCCAACACGAATCTTGTCCTTTTGACTGACTCCCACCAACCCTTCCTCCTCCCTTCCTCCTCCCTCCCTATGTTTACTCCTATACCTGTATGTATGTGTGTATGTATGCATGTATGTATGTATGTATGTCTAAATGACAGCTGCTGATGATTCATGTGCATGAGGCAAAGTGCTGCACTGTAAGTTAGATGACTCAATCAGTTCACGCACCTTGAGCAACTTCTTCTTCTCTGGGGTCAAACTGATCCCCTTCTTCTTCTTGGCCTGCTTCTGCAAGACACAATGAGATCAGGTAACAGACACACAAATCAAGTCCGCAAGAAGCAGGTTGTCGGGTTAGTTTCGCTGCTTGGTAAGAATTCGTGGTGGAGTAAGGCCGGTGAGACAGCATGGTGTTGAGGTGGATGGCAACAGTGGTCTTAAGAAGGTCCAGACAGATAGGATAGTCCGAAGTTAGGTTTTCCGTCTGGAGTGAAGCTATCCATGTGTAAGGACTGGCGGAGGGAGAGCTCACATTAACAGGTGACTATGGAGGATTAGCGAACTGACGGAGGGTCTTTCGGGAGTTCGTTCCAAAGAGTTGGAGCAGCATTGAGTAAGAAGCTGTTGCGGAATCTAAAAGAGGAAGTGTTATGGATGAAAGACGAAAGGAGGTAAGAAAGGATGAGAAGGAATGAAGAGAGGAAGAAAGGAAGGAAGGCTGGCAGGAAGGATGGAGGGAAGGAAGGAAAACAGGAAGGAAGGAAGGAAGGAAGAGAAGAGTAGGAAGGAAGAGTAGGAAGGAAGAAAAGAAGAAAGAGAAGGAAGGAAGGAAGAGAAGGAAGCAAAGAAGGAAGGAAAATAAGGAAGGAAGAGAAGCTACAAGGAAAGGAAAGGAATAGTAAGGTAAGCTAAAATCAGACATGGTAAGGTAAGTTTTAAAAAGCAAGAAAAGTAAGGTAAATTAAGGTAAATAAAATCAGGTAAGGTAAGGTAGAGCAAGGTAAGGTAGGGTATTCTGATGCCAATAAGTAAGATAAGGAAATATAAAATAAAGTAAGCAGAGCAAGATAAGGTAAGATAGGGTAAGGTAAAGAAGGTAATATAATGTAAGACAAAATAAGTTAAAGAAATGGCATTTCCTCGTTCAGTCCCTCGTCATTGATTAATTTGTTTATTGTATCTAATCTATTCAACGCATCTCTTCCACCAGGCTTTTCCACCTCTTTCCCAAGGCGCCAAATTTCTGGAATTCGACTGGAGTTTGTAGCTATTACTGCCTTTCCTACTGTAAACGATTCGTGCCTTGTACATTAGATACACGCGTCAAAGATATCCTTGAACTGGACATGCATAAACAAGAATAAGCAACTACAGGCAAAAATAGAATAGAGAAAAACTGAACAGAACAGAGTAGAACAGAATAGAACAGAAAACGATAGAACAGAACATAAGAGAACGTAGCAGAACAAAATAGGACAGAAAAAATGGAATAGAACAGAACAGAATATAGCAGAACAGAATAAAACAGAACAGACCAGAATAATACAGAACAGAACAGAATAGAATAGAAAGAATAGAACAGAATACAATAAAATAGAGCACAACAGAATAGAATAAAACAGAACAGAACAGAATAGAATAAATAAATTAAAGAAAGCAGAACGAACAAGTAACTACATTGGCATGTCAGCAACGAGGCTAATTATCACTACTTCACAGATTTTGAGCCTTGATCACTTATCCATACTTATGCAAATATACTGATTATTGGAGCAGACGGTTCACCATACTTTCTCGTCCAATAGAAATGTGGAATGCACCGGATGAGACTTTACACACTGATCATAAAAACTGATCTATAGCAGCCGACGAAATTCATAGAAAACGTACTATGAAGCTAGCGGTTTCACACACAGACATATAGATACATTCAGGCGCACATATGCATGTTCAAATACATATACGAGTATACATATACAATAGGGCGTTTATATGAGAGGCAGTTTCAATGCATAAACACATTTTTCTTGGCTTAATAACGTATTCACAAATGTATCTAAATATATATATTAGCATATTTGCATTCTTGCATATAACAGGCTTATTTCCACATAATATATGAACTTATTTCAGCAACTGCTATGGGTTTGTTCGTCCGTTATGAGAGTAATCTACAGATATTCACACAGATATTAATATAGTAACATAATACATGTAAATATATACAAATATATATAAATTCCTTTCATATATATATATAGGTATATCTTGAGTAATGTGCGAGCACCTGGCTCTTAAGCATTGCAAGAAGCACGTGCACTGTCACGTGACACTGCTTGGCCCAGTCCTAGGATAGACATGCGAAGAGGGAAGAACTGGAAAGGATGGGAGCAAGCCAGGAAGGAGGCAAGGGAGTGGTCCAAGCTGAGGGATTGAAGGGGGAGAGAAGGTGGGGAGGAATCAGGAAGGGAGACGGGAGAGGGATGAAGATGAGTACAGCAGTAAAGGCGTCTGGCTGGTTCTTAGAGATAGACGGAATGCCTCAGAGATAGCTACAGACAGACAGACAGACACGTAGACGTACAAGCACGTGAACACCTAGAACGATGAGCGAAGAGGTCAAAGGTTAGAGATGCTGGCACTCAGTTCCTTGCATTCCGCTGACTCACGATGAGGTTTGATCGACTTGGCACAACTGCACATATCCTGGATTTGTTCGGCCACCTTTTAAGGATCTATCTGGTTAATAGGCCACCTTCTCCCTTTGGATTTGAGTAGGTCAAATCACTTTCCAATAAGTATATGGGTATGCAAATGTTTCTGCACATTACTCGATAAGGACTCTTCTAAATAATGATTAATTAAATAGTAATTAAATAAAATTAACTAATTATTAAGCTGATCTTTCAGCTAAATGTGATACTTGAATGACGTAGATGAATTGGTGAAAGTTCTCTTTATTTTTACTGTTGAAGTTTGAGATTTGATTTATGAGTCAGACTTTTAAGATCTGCATTGTGGTTCAAAGAAATGAGATTAGATTTAGGATTCAGACCTTTAAAATTTGGAAATTTGGGTCAAAGATGTGGGATTTTAATCTAGGTTTGAGATTTTAGATTCATGACAAATAGATTCATGAATTGCGGCAAAGATTTGATTTGGGACATGTCCACCACTGCATATGTGCAAACTGATTGTTGATCCAATCACTATTTTTTTAATTTAGATCAAATTTGGTTCCAAATCCCTTCCAATCTGCCTCCTTTTCATTATTGGATTATTGCACATACATTCATAAATACATGTATACATACATACATACATACACACAAGCATACATTCATACATGCATATATACATACACACATACACACAAGCATACATTCATACATGCATATATACATACAAACAAGCATACATACAGGCATACATTACATATATAAATATATATATACACATACATACATAAATACATAGAGGCATACATACAAAATCAGTAGTAAATAATGCATTTGTTAACATGCCATGTGTCAATCAGCTAAGCAGGGAATCGTAGGCGTTGGTGGGTCGTAGCAATCAGATACAAAAGCAAGACGGTACAAATAGGTCGTAAGCCGCTTTACTTATATTCCTAGCGAGATATTGTAGTGAGTAATGTAAACAGAGGACTATTTCAGACTACTGTAGTGAGTAATGTAAACAGAGGACTATTTCAGACAAGTGTAGTGAGTAATGTAAACAGAGGACTATTCCAGACGGCTGGTGCAGAATAGCTGAATCCACGTCGAGAGAATTCAGACCGATAGTCTTTGAGATCAGAAGAAGAAAAACGGTTTTGTGCGGCTGATTGCAGAGTTCTGGATGGCAGGTAGCTCGGTAAGGAAGGCGACAGGTAAGCAGGTTGATGGGTTGAGACAGCCTTACATATAAGGAAAGCTATCTTGTGATAAACACCCAGCGTAGCTTTGCCAGTACACACAGCCGCGAATTCCTTTTACCAGTCGGGCCAACGAGTTTTGGACGCGTTGCTTGCTTGCCACTGTAGCTCCTGAAGACAGTGGCTTGTATTGTAGTCAGAGCACAATTCGACTAATGTAATTCGCTGCTGGGCGGCATTATATAGTCTAACATTGCCAAACGGAAGAATAAACGAATGAAAGAAGGAAAGGAAAAAATGGAGAGACTTCTCTCTCTCTCTTTCTCTGTCTCTCTCTGACTCTCTTTCTGTCTTTCTGTCTCTCTGTCTGTCTCTCTCTGTCACTCTCTGTCTCTCTCTGTCTCCCTCTCTCTCTCTCTCTCTCCATTTCTTCCTTTCCTTCTTTCATTCGTTTATTCTTCCATTTGGCAATGTAAGACTATATAGTGCCGTCCAGCAGCGAATTACAGTAGTCGAATTTTGCTGTGACTACACTACAAGCCACTGTCTTCAGGAGCTACAGTGGCAAGCATGATCGAACACGACGCACAGAAGGATCATCAGGATCAAGACCTTCCTTCTTCAGCAGATGTGTAACAGAGGCAGATCTGGAAACCGTCTGCTGTTGAAAGACAAATTGCAGAGACCAACCATGATTGAACACGTCCTCGCACAACTTTAACAGGGACGATGAGAAAGCATTTATCGAAGGTGATTTTCCCGGTAAGGAAGGCAGTAGTATGAAGATTCCCACAGCATCAACAAGTCGAGATGCGTTCCGACATGTCCTGAATTGATGCAGAGGACCCATGGGTTGTCCGAACAGGTGTCTGGCAAGCGATACCTTTACTGGCTTGATCTTGTTGATGAGGAGGTCTGAGAACGATAGTCGTGTCATAACAGCAGCCACGTCGTTTGCTAACTCACTTCCTGTGTCATTTTGGTGGATTATTCGTCTAAACATGGAACTTGATAGATAATTTCTGACATTTTGGATGTCTGCGCTTGTCGAGTTTGCGAGTCGGAATTATTCTTCGTTTTCGCCGAGGATTTTAAACATACATACACAAATACATACATACATACATACATACATACATACATATTAACACCTACATACATACATACATACATACATACATACATACATACATACATACATACATACATACATACATACATACATACATGCATGCATACATACATACGTACATACATACATATAAACGCCTACATACATACATACATGCACACATACATATACACATACGTACATACATACATACATTCATAAATAAATACATACATACATAATACATGCATACATACATGCATCGTACATAGATACATATATATACATACATATATACATACATACATACACAGCATGCGTATATAAATAAATACACGCATACATACATTATTTCTAGTATGTGTTTATGATGCACATTTTCCCATAGATGGTTCTCTTTGATCACACAACACACCGTTTCTACCCGTACAGCGTGGTCCAAAAAGTGCGAGCTGGCTGAGCTGCGCCCACTGGAGTTCTTCGCCCCTGCAGGCGTGCGCTTGACACAGGTATAAGGTGCGCCAAATATTTACAGCCTGCATACAGACTACATTCCGTTTGCAATACTCATGCGCAGTTGCAGGGATATTGTTCTGTGGGGCTCACGACAGCGGGTGGTCGGATTTTTTATCTCAAAGATTTATGAAACATTGCAGATCTGTTCCCCGTTGGGTTTTCAGTCTGTATACAAAAAGATATACATGAACATATGTATCTGTGTTACATATACAACACACACATACACATGTACGAATCCGCATACATAGGCCTATACATATCCATACACATGTATAGTTACATGCATTGATCCATACACTTGCACATATATAGACATATATATATATATATGTATATATATATATACACACACACACGTATGCATACCAGATACACTGATGCATGAACTGAGGCATAGAGTTTCGTTTCATATTCCCAATGTCTGTTTATACCGCGGATAGGTTCAGCTTCAGAGCAAATCTTTGCCTTATTTCCAAAACTCGACCAGTTTCTTTCCTCGCAAGAGCTATTATGTTCTGATTAGCTTAAGATCTGCTTGACTAATCCAATCCAGTCCACTCCACTCCAATCCAATCCAATCTAATCCAATCTAATCCAAACTAATTACTTATATAGCTCCATCAGCCGATGGCTGCTCCCTGGAAGCCCACTAGAAATCCGATATGCCATAGAAAGCATAAATGTACACGCTTTCTATAGCGACTTCAGTGCCTCAGCCCTTCTAAAATTTCAATGAAATTAATGGGTTAGATTCATCACCGCTGCCCGTTTGAATGGTTGCAACGCTACAGCCCCTGTATAGCCTCAACCCTGCTCAGTTTTCAATGACTTGATCGGGTGAGATTCTTTTGAGATTTTGAATGGGTGTCACGCCATTTAAGGTCCCCCTGTATGGACCGTAATAGCCCGATAAACCAGAAGCCAAGCTACGGTGGTTTAGTTTCAAACCGTTGCCAGTGCGCGCTCCTCGACACACGACTAATTCGTTAATCCTTTAATTCCATTAATACTTCCGTCAGTGTTTCCTTCGCCCCAACTCCGGTCTTTCCCGTTTAATTACCGCTAAATTAATTCGAAATCTTGGTTTAAAAAGATTAGACAAAATTTTCTTACAACAACTACATAAGTGTTGCGTTCTTTAAAACTATTATGGATAGAAACACAGCCATAGGAAAAAAACAGGGGCTGTTTCTGCTGTAGGACTAGATTGAAGAGGTTACATGTACTGGCTTTGTTTCACATAGTTTATGTCAGTGTACTGGTCAAGTACTCCATAAGTACTCTGCTGTTAGGCGGCGGGTACTTTAATAGTGTCGAAGACTAGATAGTGACTCTTAAAACCGCGTCATTGACTTGTGTTTCGGAGAATGGTAAGACCATTCCACACGACAGGGCTGCCCCATCCAAGTAATTTGTTACTCGAGTACTCGGCGAGTAGCTTAACGAGTATTCGAGTACTCGTTAGTGATGTCACCTATGACGAATAGTAAGGAGATTGC
The DNA here is from genome assembly GCA_964023275.1 of Norana najaformis. Classification (NCBI taxonomy): domain Eukaryota; kingdom Metazoa; phylum Annelida; class Clitellata; order Crassiclitellata; family Hormogastridae; genus Norana; species Norana najaformis. Next base: position 3,553,673 of record OZ029918.1, on the reverse strand, counting down.
TTGTTTCGCTTGCCATAGATAATGTAAATGTACACGTTTTTATAGCGACCGTTTAACCTCGACTCTGTTCAATTGCCAATGAATTGATCGGGGTGCAAGTTTGAGTGGATGCCACGCCTTATAAGGTCTTCATGTACGGCCCATGCTAGCCCGAGATATGGAATCTATTAGACTAGTCAGTGTAACGGTATCCAAGGATAGATCCCCAATAAGACATGTTAAAATATAAAGGATCCCTGAAGACGGGACATCCGGGTTCTATAGAGACATAAGAGGAGTGTTGGAGGTAACATTCTGTGTTAGATATTTTAGATAAGTGATATAAAATAAAAGGTTTCTAATCAACATCTAATGTTGAAAGAGACATCGTAACAGTCAGGAAGCGATGACAGATCAGTGGTAAGTATTGATTAAATTTCAAAAACTTACCAGACTCACAGTTCTTACACTAATTACAAGTTTAAAAATTATACAAAATCCCACGTCCTTATTTCTACCGAGTACTCGAACAGAGCAAATTTACTCGACTCCAATTTGGAATCCAGTAGGTCGAGTAACTCGAGTACTCAGCGGAGCTCTACTCGTCGACTGATAGCTAGTGTTGGGACTGATTTACTCTAATCTAATCTGAAGACTTTATGGCTCCGTTGGCATCAATCGATGGTCATAAAAATCGTAAACCGTGGGAGATGCCTGGTCGAAATTCGATGGGTCGGAGAAACCAGAAGCCAGATTACGATGGGTCGGCTAGTTAAACAGACGAGTTTTACTCTTGAACCTGAATGCAATTAACTCCGCCAGATGTGATTCGCTTCACTGAAATCGCAGAGACGCATGCACTCTAACAACCGATAGAAACCCACTGATGTGCTTGATTCACAAAATTTTCTTATTTTCCTATCCAGAGAGAAGAGCTGAGAAGATAATGTGAGGTATAAAAGATGCAGTATTTTGGCTAAATGTCTTGATCCGTACACACATACACGCATACATACATACATACATACATACATACATACATACATACATACATACATACATACATGCAATACATACATTCATACATACATAATACACACAACATACATAAATATATACATGCATATGCACATATATACATAAATACATACATAGATACACACATGCATACATACATACATACATACATAGATAGATAGATAGATAGATAGATAGATACATAGAAAGATAGATAGATACATACATACATACATGCATACATACATACATACATGCATACATACATACATACATGCACACATACATACATACATACATACATACATACATACATATATGTACATATATGTAAATAGATATAGTCTTGACTGTTGAGGAAGGAACGAAATACAAATATACTTGCGTGAGACGACAAACATAAGGTGGTAAAACTGGACTGATGTGGCGAAGGTAATGTCACTTACCCGTGAATTGATGTAGCAAAGGTAATGTCACTTACCGGTAGACTGATGTAGCAAAGGTAATGTCACTTACCGGTAGACTGATGTAGTAAAGGTAATGTCACACTTACCGGTGGAGGCCTGAAAGAAATATTTAACACAGACATGTATAGCATCAAGATATTGCTGACAATTGCTTCAACAAAAAAATTTTTATTCGGTGACTGATAAGTTAGTTATCTTGCAAATCATAAAATAATTAAGTCTTTCCTTCTTTCTCTTTCTCTCTGTCTGTCTCCGTCTGTCTCTGTCTGTCTGTCTGTCTGTCTGTCTGTATGTCTCTGTCTCTCTCTGTCTCTCTCTGTCTCTCTCTCTGTCTCTCTCTCTCCATTCCTTGCTTTCCTTCTTTCATTCATTCTTCTTTCCTTTCTTCCATTAATTATTTCTGATGCAGAGCAAGCAAAGTTTCGGGTTCGTCAATTAGCTTTAGTGTAAAAATAGTCATCAGTCACATCCGACCGAGACTATCGCTCGAGTGATGACGTTAGTCTGGAATTACGACCACGTAAGTTCTACAATGTTGCTTGGTTCCAAGTATTTTACTAATGGATGGTTGGATGGATGGATGGATGGATGGATGGATGGATGGATGGATGGATGGATAGATGGATGAATAAATAGATGGATGGATGGATGGATGGATGAATAGATGGATGGATGGGTGGGTGGACGATTGGTGGGATGGACGGATTGATTGATTGACTGATTGATTGATTGAGTGAGTGAGTGAATGAATGAATGAATGATTGATTGATGGACAGATGGATGGATGGATGGATGGATGGAAGGGCAGACTGACAGATGGACAGACGGATGAAGAAGCATCGTTATGTATACATGGGAGAAATCGCACAGAGCATCGCAGTCCTTTTGGAAACCTGCCCTAGGAAGTCTTCCCGTAGCGCAATTTCGCATAACTGTTAAATTCCAGGCCCCATCGCCTCACCAGTGGAGCGCCAAAGACTGCTGTTGCTGCTGGAGCTGAGGAAAAGGATAAGGTGGTAGAGGAAGAGGAGGAAGAGGAGGAAGAGGAAGAAGAGGAGGAGGAGGAGATGGATAGTGGGTGGAATGGAGAGACGTCGACTAAGTGCATCGCGAGAAGATGGCTATCGGTTCTGTTCAACCCGATCGTGCAAACATGATACGCCTATAGGGTGCGAAAGACTGGTCTAGTGAAAGCGTGCTTGTATGTATGTGTGCATGAGAGAGAGAGAGAGACAGACAGACAGACAGACACAGACAGACAGACAGACATAGACAGAGAGGAAGGAGAGAGAAAGAGAGAAAGACAGAAAGACAGAGAAAGTAACAGACAAAAAGAGAGAGAAAGTAAGAGACAGACAGACAGAGACATAGACAGAGATAGACACAAACAGAGAGACAGAGACAGAAAGAGACAGAGATTAAATGAAAGAGAAGGAGAGAGAGACAAAGAGAAAAAGTAATACAGAGAGAGACAGAGAAAGTAAGAGACAGACAGACAGAAACACAGACAGCCAGACAGACAGACAAAGACAGAAATGCGGGCTATAGACGCTCTGGTCTACCGTAGAAGGCAGTACATAACCAGAGCGCCTTCCTCCTCCCCTCCTGCTCCTCCTCTTCCTCTCCTCCTCCTCACACTCGACCTCCTCCTCCCTTCCTTTCATCATCATCCTCTTCTTTCTTCTTCTCCTTCTCCTCTTCTTCCTCCTGCTTCCTCTGCTCCTCCTTTTCTTCTTCCTCCTCTCTCTTTTCTTCTCCTCCTCGTCCTTTCGAATAAATTACTGTGCAGTGACGTCTGTCGACGCCATATTAACAACTTTCTCTTGCATCAAATTATTTATATCTTCAGCGTAGCTTCTGTTGCTATAGCAACGTGCCTGCTACCGCAGCAGCAGCTCTTCGAAGCCTTTTCTCGCTCCTTCCATCCAGCCATCCAGCCATCCGAGTGGCATGCATGCCTCGTGCACGTGCTTTAGGGGCGGCAGGCTATTGCGCATGCGCTCCTCTCAGAGCCTGTAATTGGTCCAACGGGCGTTGCCTTTGGTAATCGTAATCGTAATCGTAAGCTCGAGATTTCTACAGCACCCAACGACAGCAAAGTCGCGTGTACCAGCATAGTCAAAACAAAATCGACAGGCAGGAAGGGTCCGGTTCCAGGTCAAGAACCAAGAAGCAAGCAGGCAGGCAGGATGGTGTTTGGAAATGCCTGGAAAGTGAGATAAAGGGGAAGAGGAAGAATCAGGATAGGATTTGTGGAAGAAGAGTTTTGGTAACGGTGCTAGCGTTTGCGAAATGGAATTAATGAAGTCATGATTTTATATTCAACTGCGCAAAGATATTTGGAACACAAGATCAGTTTGCAACAGAAATGATATAGCGCCCGCAGTGAAAAAGATTTTTTCCTAACTCAAAACTCACTTTGATATTGCTGCCGTATAAGCTAAATGTGCCAGATTTACATAATTTTGTTGGGGAATTCGCAATTATCATTGGGGTTTTTTAAATTACTATTATTTGTTGACAAGCGAGCTTCGTTTTGATCATTCAGTTTTTGTTAGGGTGACATGCGGCATTAGAATGTTTAATTATAGCAAGTCTTCAAATAATTATTTAATATATTTTCAGTAATATCACTACTATGCTACTATTGGGGCACGGTAGCAAATTGGATAAAGCGCTCGGCTTGTAACGCGGAGAGTACGGGTTCGAGCCTCCTCCGAGACGGTTACTGTGTAGGGACCTTGAGCAAGTCCTTCACTCACAATTGCTCGGCGCCATCGATTGATACTAAGCCATTAGATACTGGCCCCTAATAAATGCAGAAATAACAAAAATAATAACAATGCTATAAAAATAAAATATAAAATTATATATAAAAATTCCGATATAAAATTCATGCGCTTAATCAGGCTGCGCTATTGAAAAATTCAACCTTTCACCACGATTAATCGAGGCTTTTCCACCCCTTTTCACAGACGGCACCTGTAATGCCATCTGGCAGATGATATGACATCAAAAAGAATGCTTCCAAAAGGCAGTGAATCAATTTTAAATTTTCTTTCATGCTGTTTTCTGGTGTAAAGTGTTTTGAGTTCGTTTATGAATATTGTTTAAAATTCAACATCAATATCGCTTAACAAATTTAATATTATTTCTAATACCAACAAAAATAAGGTTATTTATCGATCCACATGAAGCTGAATGCAACATAACTTCATGAACAGATTTCATTGCATTTCCACTGATCTGATGTTAGACCATTTCACATTTCAACAGTGGACCATTCCACTAAAAACGGAGCTACATTACAACTTTTCAACTGTGGACCATTTCACCAATAACTGGTGGAACATTCCACCTTTTCAACTTTGGACCATTTCACCAATGACTTGTAGAACATTCCACCTTTTTAACTTTAGACCATTTCACCAATAACGGGTGGAACATTCCACGTTTGCAGAGGTGGACTATTCCACCACCTACATTTGGTAGCTTTTGGCTCCACACTGTCATATGGCGGAAGCTCAAAACAAATGCTGATGGATTCCAGGAGCAACCAAAATTTTGTGGAACTTTCCACGGATTTTTTACAGCGTGCAGAAGAGGTGGGCGGTACGCGGCTGTCAGAAAACGCTGTGTAAAACAAGCCGAATAATATTCAATTGCGGATCAATCAGTATCAGTTCTCGTCTCTTCGCTCGCGGTAAAACGTGTATTGCTCGCTTGGCCTTTCTCAAGCTATATCCGGGGGTTATGCCATCAGTCAATGCAAGCGCGATTAACCTGGCAATCGTCAGAGGCCCCAGGTGTACTGACTTACGGCAATCAAATTCTTCGAGCTTTGTTGCTAGCTCGTTTACAACACCCGAGCGCCTCCGACGATAAGACTTCGCTTAAACTATCTTAGACTGAAGAATTGAATAAGCGCTTATAAAATTGCTAAATTAGAAGTTACTATATATAGAACTGGTTAGTTTGACCTTTGATGGGGAAACAAGATGGTAAAGACCAACAACTGGCCGAAAACTCTAAGAGATGACTTGAGATGCCCGGAGATTTCGCGAGATAAGGCAAGGAGATTTGCGAATGGCACAAATCGTTATCGTAATCTCGAGATTTCCACAACGCCCAAGCTAAGTCGTGGGAACCAGCTTATTCACATGCGCTCAGTCAAAAACAAAATCGATAGGCAAGAAGGGTTCGGTTCCAGGTCAAGATCCAACAGTCAGGCAGGCAGACGGCTACGGTGGGTGGTGTTTGGAATTGGATCTGGAGGATAGACAAAGGGAAGAAAAGGAATCAGGATAGGATCTGCGGAATGAGTGGAGAAGCTGCGTTGCCTGAAATGCAGATCTGGACTGGAAGAACTAAGTACTAAGCAAATAAGTAAGTAGAAAAGTGTCAAGTTAGTTAAAGACAGAAGAGTTTAGTCGTAGTTCAAAGGTTAAAAGATGGCATGGCAATTCTCGGAATGTCATCTACCATAACCGCACCCTAACTTCTAACATCCCTTAACTTTCATTAAGCCTCTCTTAAATTGCATATTTATGTATTAATAAACTTAACGGTGTAAATGTAAATGTGCACGTTTTTCTTTAGGGACCCAATATTTTATAACCCGCTATGCAGAATTTTCAGAAGTATGACCTCGACCCTGCTCATTTTTCAATGAATTTATCGGGTGATATCCCTCACAACCGCTGCCCGTTTGAATAGGCGCCACACCATTTAAAATCTCCATGCACGGACCGGATAGTCCGAGAGTAAAATCTCTTAAATATAAGCACGATCTGTATGCAAACCGGCATCCTCACACACAGAGGCGCTTTGACACACTTTAGCCAATGTAGCTTACCAGATCAGTGAAAGGCCCTGGCAGCCAAAAGGTGTCGCTAAACACTGGATATTACTACTACTGCAATTTATTATGCCTTATCAATGGATGCTAATGATCTCTTCTCCGAAATGCAATAATTTAAACATGGCCGTGGTCTGTGCTTATCATGGAATAACATAAACAGAGGAGAAATGCATTATTTCCCACTTGACATGACCCAATATTTTATAACCCGCTTTGCATAAAATCTTCCACGTAATGTAAAATACAACGGCGTGACATTGGAGGCCGATCATCATCTTCACGAATACAATCGTCAGTGTCTCGGTAGCTTGAATTCATCGTTATTGTCACCAACACCACCATTAACACCACCACAGTTCCGTTGTAAGGACATTGTTCATCGACATCATTATAGTCACTGTCATCAGCATCTTCTTCTTCATCATCATCATCATCATCATCATTTCCCTTAACTTTCTTCATAAAGATAAAGAACGACCCAATGTCTATTCTACAGAAACTTTCAACTTTTATATGTTAATGATCTTATTAACATGGCATCGAAAATTCCCCCTTAGATAGTAGATGCCACCGACGCTAAAGCGCATTCGGCCTCCCATAGCACTTATTGTATTCACGGCTGTCAATACGCCGACGCTTAAAGCGCATTCGGTCTCACATAGTACTTATTGTATTCACGGCTGTCAATACGCTGACGCTTAAAACGCATTCGGTCTCACATAGTACTTATTGTACTCACGGCTGTCAATACGCCGACGCTAAAGCGCATTCGGTCTCACATAGCACTTATTGTACTCACGGCTATCAATACACCGACGCTAAAGCGCATTCGGCCTCCCATACACTTGTCACGGCTGTCCTTACACCGACGTTAAATTCGGCCTTCCATAGCACTTGTGGTGCGCACGGCTGTCGATACACCGACAGCGTTCGGATTCCCATAGCACTTCTCACACGGACGGCTGTCCATACGCCGACGCTATAGCGCATTCGGCCTCCCATAGCACTTGTGGTGCGCACGGCTGTCCATACACACGTAGCCCGTCTATCTAATATGGCGACGAGGCTTCTCGAGGCTATCGCTGGGCCGACGATAACAACCCAAAAGCGCAACAACTTCAGCTGCGACGCGACCACACAAAAAACAACTCCATCGCAAACTACCCTTCAAGACTCGTTAAAAACACACGGCGAAAAATCTACTTACATTCTGATGGTGCGACGGAGAGACTCTAAAAGCTTCGGAAACAGACGAACTTCTGCAAGCTCTGGCACTCCTCCGGCTACGACTGGAGCACGGGCACGGATCAAGAGGAGAATCTCACGGCCTCAGAATCCCGGGAAGAGAATATGTCTGGCCCGACTCCTCCTGACGGTCTAGTAGGGCAACGAGGCGGGGATACTTTACTAGCAGTTTATATATAGATCTCGTAGGTGCGTGCGTTGGCGCCGATGGCCCGCTTGCTTGCTTGCGTGGACGCGTGAAGATGCCAGGGCGGCCTGGGAGGAGGGCGAGGAGGGTTCCCGGTGAACTGCGGACCCGGCCAGCTGCTGAGTCTGGCGGTTGAGACCGCTGGGGCATGCATGCTATTCATGCATGCGTCGGTGTAACTGGAAGGAGGTTGGGATGGGAAGATGGAGTTGGATGGCGGGGAGGGGGAGAGAGACAGAGGCAGAGTTAAAGAGACAGGCAGAGATAAAGATTCAGACGTTGGAACTGGAGGGAGAGACGGAGGTTGGAGGGATTACAGAGACGGACAGAGATACAGTCACAGAAATAGGGACAGAGACAGGGAGAGGCAGAGAGACAAATAGACAGACAGACAGATACAGGCAAATGCTGGAGCTTGAGAAAGGCAGGGAGAGATGGACGTCGGATGTCAGAGACAGAGACAGACAGAGAAAGACAGAGACAGACAGAGACAGATACAGACAGAGACAGAGTGACAGTGTGCATGAGAGAGAGAACTATGGAGGGAAAGAATGAAAACTGAGGGGAAAACAGACAGAGCAAGACCGACCGACACAAAGAGAGAAAAGATGTGAGTAGTAGAATGTGACTGAGCGAGAGAAAGAAAGACACAAAGAGACATAGACACACAGATATGCACAGATAGAAAGCTCCTGTTGGCTTCGCTCTAAGGATAAAACAAACATCGAAACGCCGACAGAAGAAATAGGCAGATAGACATTGAAGCTGAGAGACTGAAACAGACAGACAACCAGACAGACAGACAGACAACCAGACAGACAGACAGACAACCAGACAGACAGACAGTCAACAGACAGACAGGCAGTGACTTCCGTTGCTGTTGTCTACGATAGGAGCGAATCGTTCTCCACCGTAATCTTTCCTTTGCTCATACGATGAAAGCAACTACAAAACTGGTATCAGTGTTGATTATCACATGATAACGACGACTAACATGATGATAATGACGACAATAAATGACGACGATCCTAAATAACAAAGTAGTGATGAATCGCTAACATTAAACAACAGTTGAGTCTTCAAAGCTAATAAAGAGTCTTATAGAGATTGTTCATACAGTATACCTGTGTATATATGTATATATATTCTTTGAATATCTACATATCATATATATATATTATGTACAGGTATACACATATTTATAAAAGACGCAATATATATATATGAAACATATTCAACACTGTTTATATATATATGCATATATGTGATATATATATATGCGACAGTCTAGTGTTCATACTGATAGACTGCCAACCCAAATCGTAGCCAGGACAGACACATTTCCAAGAGTTCTATTCCACTTGAGCCCCCTCGCGAACTCAACAACAAAATGAGTACACTGATCGTACACTGTCGGTGGGAAGATCATCCGACGAGGGAAAGGACTGGCCCTCATATGCCGAGGCTAAGCAAATAAAGTCACTGGTCTGAAAAATATTTACAGCGCTGTGCAATTCTTTTAGGTTCGTGAAATAATCCTATTTAGAATTCAATTGTCAAGGGTCAGTATTAAATAGACTTTTTAAATTATCTCGAAATAAATATTCATTTAACTCGTTTAGTTGAAGATCTCACAGAAGATCCTTCTGGTGGGAAACTCGTCTATGCTGAAGCACTGTTCCCACTCCGCTGCTAGCCGGAAGTGCTTATAATAACGCAACTCGTCTATGCTGAAGCCCTCTTCCGCTTCCGCTGCTAGCCGGAAGTGCTTATAATAACGCCCACTCGCTTCCGGTTTGCAGAGAACGAACGAGAACAGAAATGCCCGAGCGTGACAGAAGAACTTGTCTGAACGGAAGTTTATGGATCGATGGACATCCAGTGGTCACTGGTCTGCAATGTCATCCGTGTCGTCGTCGCTAGAGGCGCCAGTGAAGCGGTTTTATGCGATCAGTCGAAGTAGGTCCTTGAATCTCAGAGGCATTTATAAGAATCCGTCGACTGATGATGTCTGAGAAAGCGTTAGCCATCGATCCGATGATGACGATGGCCTTGATGATGATGAGGAGGAGGATGATGATGATTATGATGATGATGATGACGACGACGACGACGATGATGATGATGATGATGATGATGATGATGACGACGACGATGGGCCTTTGTGCCATTCTGTATAGCGGAACACATGTGGCTTCTTAGTTCTCCCTTTCACGCCTACAGATGTAATCCTGAACGGTTACGAAGTAGATCCTTATATTACAAGCGAGCCCGAGAGAGATAGATAGTCCAGGGCCTAGTTGATGTTTCAATCGACAGAGGTCTTTGCATGAACTTCAAACTCCGATTCACGAAAATTGTGATTACTTTAGGTCAACATAGTCCTGTGCAGACTACACGGTGTCCAGTGAATAGGAATCCCAACCAAACTACTTAAACTGAAATGTATTTTTCACAACTGCTGAAAGATCCAGTTATGTAAATCTATGCAGGAGTTCGATCAACCAGCCTACGGCGCCTAGTGACACATACATACATACGTACATACATACAGACATACATACATACATACATACATACATACATACATACATACATACAAACATACATACATACATACATACAAACATACATACATACATACATACATACATACATACATACATACATGCATACATGCATGCATGCATGCATACATACATACATACATACATACATACATACATACGTACATACATACATACATACGTACATACGTACATACATACATACATACATACAGACATACATACAAACATACATACATACATACATACATACATACATACATACATACATACGTACATACATACATACATACATACAGACATACATACAAACATACATACATACATACATACATACATACATACATACATACGTACATACATACATACGTACATACATACATACATACATACGTACATACATACATACATACATACATACATACATACATACATACTATGCAGGAATGTATGTATCGCTGTACACTTATACACCATTGTATGTCTGTCTGTATGTATGTATGTATGTATGTATGTATGTATGTATGTATGTACGTATGTACGTATGTACGTATGTACGTATGTACGTATGTACGTATGTACGTATGTACGTATGTACGTATGTACGTATGTACGTATGTACGTATGTACGTATGTACGTATGTATGTATGTATGTATGTTTGTATGTATGTCTGTATGTATGTATGTATGTATGTATGTATGTATGTATGTATGTATGTATGTATGTATGTATGTTTGTATGTATGTCTGTATGTATGTAAGTATGTATGTACGTATGTATGTATGTATGTATGTATGTATGTATGTTTGTATGTATGTATGTATGTATGTACGTATGTACGTATGTACGTATGTACGTATGTACGTATGTATGTATGTATGTATGTATGTATGTATGTATGTACGTATGTACGTATGTACGTATGTACGTATGTACGTATGTACGTATATACGTATGTATGTATGTATGTATGTATGTACGTATGTGCGTATGTGCGTATGTACGTATGTACGTATGTACGTATGTACGTATGTACGTATGTACGTATGTACGTATGTATGTATGTATGTATGTATGTATGTATGTATGTATGTATGTATGTTTGTATGTATGTCTGTATGTATGTATGTATGTATGTATGTATGTATGTATGTATGTATGTATGTATGTATGTATGTATGTATGTATGTATGTATGTATGTATGTATGTATGTATGTATGTATTATATCTGCCTGTGACGTGCGTAGAACATGATAAAACAGGAATGGATTGACCGCAAGAACGAATGGATAAAATGAATGGTAGTCGTAGTATTCGTCTGCTCTTGTGACAAGAATCTGCCTGGTCAGTCGAGGTGTCAATCCAAGACGTGTGAACATGAGCCACTTGGCCACTGACCACTGGTCACCTCTGCAATTATCTGCAACTGAAATTCCCAGCAGTCGATGCGAAGTCTGCCAGTTGAAGCATTTGTTGAATTTTAACATTTGACGGTTGCTATATAACCTTTCTGTAACCCCTTTCTCTCGTGCAAGCATGCCATGCAAATACTTCGGCGTCAGAATCAATAGTGCCAACGCGTGTTTGGAGAGCAATTCAATCACGGCTCAGTCCATCAAGGGTCGATTAATAAGAGGCGAGAGCTTTCTTTAGATTGCAACAAAGAATCACCTCCGAGAGAGGAGGCGTAGACAGAAATGAAACAACTTGCGGTTTCAAACATCGCAGTGACCCTCTGACCTTTATGAATGCTAGAATTCTGAGGTGCTAACGTGTTTGGTACGCAGTCAATGCTGCCACGAGATATTTGTTCATTTAACAACGCCTTCGTAACGAAGTCAAAGGAAGTAGAACGGTGGCCGTGCCATGTTTGCTGAAGTTTTTAGCGGTTTTAAAGACTATTTCTAGAAGCTGATACTGGTTCAAGGAGCTGCGCAATAACTTAAGCATTTGGACATTGTTACTCTGTCGCCAAGCAGTATGATTTGGTTCCGGCGGAAGCTGGGAAGTAAACGGCAAGTCATGCGATGCAATGGTTCCGAGTCCAGGACTTTGGGATTCGTCCATTGCCTGATCAAGGGCCTAAGAAGAGGAGACAAATGCCTTCTCACTTGTGGGATATAGGATACTTTACTTTTACTTTACGTATGCATGTTGTAAAGTGGCCGAATGATTCAAGCGTATACGAGATTCTCATAATCACTTATACACTTTTATACTAATGCCTGTCTGTCTGTCTGTCTGTCTGTCTGTCTGTCTGTCTATCTGTCTGCCTGTCTTTTTTAAGTTAGGAGTGAAGACGAACTCTATGAATGACCTTCAGAAGGGTTAGTTTGTTAAAACTTAAATATCTTAGGCTCTCGTGAGTTTAAACAAATGACAACAGACATCAAACAACAAACAATTAAAGTGCTATTGACAATCAGCAGATATAGTTCAAAGTTCAAAGTTCAGGTCTTCTTCCCTGTGGAAGGAGTCCTGAATTGTGAACTTTGAACTATGAGGCTAGGCCTATAATTGTAACCTGCTAAAACTGCAAACGACGTAGGGTACAGGGCGTTACAAAAATAAAACTGAAGTCGCAGACAGTAATCACAACGCTATATAGGGACGTAATTCTTTTTTGTAGATTATTCTTCTCAAGATTTATTCACAGCTTATGTCGTATAAGAAAAACACAAACGGAACGCTATAAGAATTTAGGTACTTTTACCAGCTCTGTGTTGTATTAACAAATTCATTTATGTCTATGTGTATCTATTGTTTCTTTAGTAAACGTATTTATTTATTATAAAAATGCTGACAGTTAAAAAGGTTTTAAAAAGACACGCGGCTACGGGAAATATGAGTGCGTTATGGTTTAATTCCGTCGATATGTCAAGGTATGACTTAATAACGACTCATTTAGTCCCTTGATTATTACTTTTAATTGTCCTGATCTCTCGTCGACTCTGTGTACATAATTGATTTGTCTTTTAAGCCACTTACTCACTTACTTAACCGTCTCCACGCCTGCGCAGCTGACTCGAGAGTAGCGTTACGCATCAGTGATTCACAGCAACCAATAGCACTAGAGCGTGTTAAGTGAAGCGTGACGGCACCGATTAGGGCGTGTCCACGTGCCGCCAATGGGACAGTGCGCTCTAGCGGAGCGGCTCGGCTGTCGGAGGGCTCAAAGAGGGCAACAGAAGCTAAGGAACAGAAGAGCCCTTGACGGTCGGATAAGTAGACTGAGGCACGCTGCGTTCACATCGTCCCAAAGGCGTCGCAGTTGAGTGATCTCAGGTGTTCTTTAGTCATTTTAGCGTCGGTCTGTTTCAGCGTAGAACCTGATCTCTTCACGTAAGCAGAGCGTTGCGGATTCGAAGCCGAAGTTATGTTGAACCGTAACGGATCGGAGCCTCTTCCACACTGGAACCCTTTCGTGGATTTACCGGCAACAGATGGAATGTTCCAGCCGTCCTATGCGTCGCTTCGCACCGCTGGATATCCTTCCACCCAGCAGCCACCCTCCGGCCACATGGATCTATCCTGCTACGGGGGTCAGGGGCAGTCAAGGGCATCGGCTGTTGGCTACCCTTACGGAATTCAGTCACAGCCGTCGGCGGGACCTTACGGACCGGTACCCCCGTCTTCTAGGCCAGGACCTCAGTTCGCAGTCATCGATTCTGTATACAATCCAACGAATGCTTCGATCGAAGGTAGGGCATGTTGAACGTGTTAATTTATGTTACGCTTCGTTGATTTCTGACATGTGAAAGTGGGTTAAATTCTAACATGTGAAATTTGGTTAAATTCTAACAGGTGAAATTTGGTTAAATTCTAACATGTGACAGTTGGTTAAATTCTGACATGTGACAGTTGGTTAAATTCTAACAAATGAAATTACTAGTGTCAGCAGTCTTCAAATGTGTGTACATAGACTGTTTACAATGTTTGTTACAAAAACACATTTGTCAATAATAAACGAAGCAAAGGTTTTTCACGATACTACAGCAGAACAGGCTATAGATACATTTCAACATGTTAGATGTATCTAGTGCATAGCAACTTCCATGGGTTACTATTATACACAAAATAAGGTTATTTTACGTGTTGAGTTAGAAGAAATAAACCGTTTACATTACATTAGATATGTGACAACGGATTTACAAAAGCATCTACGTGGACACAACAATAACATGGGACGTAGTGTCTTCTGACGTAGTGTCTTCTGACGTAGTGTCTTCTGACGTAGTACTGTGTAGTTTTGTGGATAGTGTAGCGGCACGATGTTGGTAGTAAACATCTTCAATATAGTTAAATTTTCTATAGGTAAAGGGAACCAGAGAGACCGCCATGCTTGGTGGTGGCTTATGGTGTTTTCAGAAATAGTCTTATGAAATGGCGCCATATAAATGCCAGTTATTGAACAATTGGTTCTTAGATGAAAGATTCTTCAATCCCAGAATCACGCTTCTAACGACGATTCTTAATAGACGTATTATTAATGAACTATTACCTTACCTTACTTTACCTAATTCACCATACGTTATCTTTGGTCATCTTAATTCCCCTTATGTTACGCTACCTTATCATACATTACGTTGCCTAATCTTACCTTACCTTACGTTACCGTTCCTTTCTTAAAGATGTATTACATGTGATCTCTTAACTTCTGTAGCGCTAGCGCTTGACGGTTATGATGCTGATGATCATTATCGCAACGATGGTAATAACGATGATGACATTTGCATCATCATCATCATCGTTACCTTAATTAATGTATTTATTTATTATTAAAATGTTGACAATTTAAAAGGTTTTAAAATGGAAACGCAGCTACGGGAAATAGGAGTGCGTTACAGTTTAATTCCGTCGATGTGTCAAGGTGTTACTTAATAACGACTCATTTAGTCCTTTGATTATTACTTTTAGTGATCAATTCGGTTGCGATGATAGTAAAAAGCTTTGGTTTATGCATAAGTAATTGATAGTAAAGAGCTTTGGCTTATGCAGAAGTAACTGATAGTAAAGAGCTTTGGCTTATGCACAAGTAATTGATAGTAGAGCTTTGCCTTATGCATAAGTAACTGATAGTAAAAAGCTTTGGCTTATGCATAAGTATAAGTATCTGTAGATGTTTGCAGCTGAGTATTTCAAGGCCTTCTTGATAGCTTCCGGTGGCTAATAAGGTTTGACATTCTTAGACGATGACTTGATGGCAGTTTTTATGCGGGATTTTTGGATTTAGCGACAATTGAATCATATATAATTTGAGAGACTTTTAGTGACTTTTCATCCGCAAAGATGCATGTCTACACAGCCGTCTAATTTAATTTAAAGCTGCTTTCCAACATGCTAGTTTTTATTCAGGTTTGACAAAAAAATATCTTTGGATCGATCGTCCAAACTGGTACTCATTGTTACGATGTGGAAAAAAGCCGTAGAACGGAAATACATTGTAGACGAGGGGTTCGATTCTTTCTTTCTTTCTCTCCCCTCTCTCTGTCTCTCTGTCTCCGTCTGTCTGTCTTTCTCCCTCCGGCACCTCTGACTCAGAGTACCTTCCAGCTAAATAAGATATATTTTGGCACATATTTCGTTCCAGCCAGACAGAGAGAGAGAGAGAGAGAGAGACAGAAGATAGACTGGCAGAGTATAAAAGACAGGTAGAACGAAATACACATATATACAGATAGATAGACGCTCAAATAGACAGAGATAAACACACATAGTAGACATATAGATAGGCATTAACATAATTGGGCAGATAGACAGGCAGACTAAAAGATAAATGAATGGATGGATGAACAGACAGACAGACAGACAGACAGACAGACAGACAGACAGACAGACAGACAGATAGAACGAACTACACACATCGATCGACAGACGCGCAGATAGAAAAAGAGCTAAGCACACATAGGCACACAGATCTACATTAGCATAATGAGTGATTACACATGAATAATTAAACAATTGAACTCTAATTGTTCGGAGTATTTTTTATCCTGAGGGACCAAATGTACCTGGCGGAGAAACGAAATAAAATAAATGAGACTAAACGAATATTGGTTCAATTGAGGGCAGATTTGTCACGAGAGTAGTAATTCCTCAGTTTAACGACATCTTATGGCATGAAAGACCGTTGACGTCGCCCTCCTCCTTTATCCAGGCATGGGACTGGCACTACCCCTCAAAACAAGGCAGTGGCGGATTTATGTCACGAAAGATGATTACCGTTGTAGATAAACCGGTGCTGGCCGACGGTACTCGTCAAAGACCGGCTAACAAGAAGAAAATGCGCAAACCGAGGACCATCTATTCTAGTCTCCAGCTTCAGCAACTGAATCGGCGTTTCCAGCGGACGCAGTATCTCGCTCTTCCTGAACGAGCGGAGCTCGCAGCTACCCTCGGTCTCACTCAGACACAGGTCGGTCAGACCGTTTTTGATCATGATCATGGCTGTGATTACATTTCAGAGTAATAGTAATCGTAAACTCGAGATTTCTACAGCGCCTAACGAAAGCCAAGTCGCGGGAACCAACATTGTAATTGTAATTTGAAATTTATAAAGCGTCTCTTAGAGGATAAACTCAACAAAGGTGCTTCCGACCCGAAAAAATAAAATCACTGTTGAACAGTACAGTCTTCAGACGCCTGCGGAACACTGAGAGGGGGAGAGAAAGGAGCGCAAGTCGCAATTCACAGGCGCTCAGTCGAAACAAAATCGATAGACAAGAAGGGTTCGGTTCCAGGTCGAGATCCAAGAGTCACACAGGCAGGCAGTCAGACAGCTACAGTGGGTGGTGTTTGGAATTGGATTCGCAGGACAGTTGGGGAAAAGAAGAGGAATCAGGATAAGATCCGCGGAAGAGGAGTGTTTTCTGTTTTAACTGGAAGACCTGCAGATCTTTAAGTTTGTATATGGCGTTTTAGGGAACATCTCAAGGTGGCTGATCATTGTGATTTTGTTTGTTGAAAAACGTCATGGTTATAATAATGATTAATTATTATCTGGACAATTTTGCAGCAATTGACAATAAAGAACCATACATTTTAATTAAGCGATAATGCTAGTCATGATGATAATGTCGATTATAATGATAACGACGACGGCAACGATGATGGTAATAGCAACGATTGGAATGCGGTTTGCTATAGAAGTGACCCTCAACTGATACCTTGCATATTATAATAACGGCGCTATAGAAGTTTCCAGAAAAGATTAGACTAAGTGGCAGCGAAGCATAAGGTGATGACAATGATGTTGATGATGGTAATGATAATGAAGGCGATGATGAAAATGCCTGCGAAATTATTGGTTAAGAATAACGATATGTAAAAACACAGAACATGTTTGTCGAACAGTAAGTCATGAAGCAATATTGCTATCTAGCACGTAGGCAACTTATAAATGCCCAGGTATATATATTATATATAGACTTGTATATATTTATATATATTCATTTGCATTGGCTTATATAACCTATATATATATATATTAAATATAGGCTAAATAATATACATATATTATATATACTGTAGGCTTGCAGGAAATATACCTAGGGTGTACACTTTTCTATGGTTGGCGACGGGTCACTTTGAATATTTAGCCTCAGTTGGCATAATTAGACCTAGTTTGCATATTTAACCCGTAGGCCAAAGATAGAATCGGGTTGGTCACGTGCCTTGAGACTTAAGGTAAGGTTCCTTTGGGATTAGGGAGCGGGGCGCAATTAAGACTCATTGTACGCATCTGGCTGAAGACAACTGCATGAATTAAGGGAGGCCTAATTAGTAGTGAAAGAAGACTTAATTAGCTTTCGTTTGAATCGACCTATTGTGTCATACGAGGACTTGAAAGTAAGGCGATAGAAGTTTATGGTTTAAGGCGTTCGCGTGACGCAAGGCATCATTTGTGTAGCACCTCTTCAAGACAACGACTTAGAGTCAGTTTCTGTTACAGGTATAAATATCTCTTCCCGTATATCAGTTGTATCCTTGTTATCATTTTATATCAGAGGTTAATCAATGTATCGTTTGCATAGCACTCCTTCGAGATAATTATCGTCTCGGAGGTATTCTTTGTCACAAGCGTACGTATCTGATGACAGCCAGGCCTAAGTTCCTCCCAACGACCTAAATGCAAGGTTGGTCATGAGTTGAACAACTCCAACAGTTTATTAATTCACCTCCGTAGAACTTTATATCAAGATACAAGATAGTCATAGTTGGGGTAAACTACGCCTGGTTATTCTTTTATGCATTTATAAAGCGCCGCTATCTAATGACTAAGCATCAATCGATGACGCTGAGCATTTGTGAGTGAAGAATTTGCTCAAGGTTCCTACACAGGAACCGTCTGAAGGGAGGATGTTCGAACCCCGTATCTCCGCGTTACGAGCCGAGAGCTCTAACCAATGATGAACACGACGCATGTTATTCAAAGTTGTGGCCAGTTCATAAAAACTGCCACAGTAGGTGGAACGGTGACCGAAAGGCTAACGGGTTGCCTTTTCACCTCTACGATCCAGGTTCGAATACCAGGCCAGTCGTGTGAAATCGACATGAGCGCAATGTGAAATTGTGCATAACCGATAGACCACCGTCATACTAATGCCGCCTTAAATCCAAAAATTAAATAGTCATGGCCTTGATGACTATTTTTGTGTCAGATTCAGATTTACTGACCTTGCGCGCGTAATAGATGCAAAATAATGATAATGATAACGATAACGATAATGATGGTGAACGTTGGCGCCGTCTGGCGAATAATATGAAAACACAAATGTTCTTTGGAGAGAAACAGTTGGAGTAAATCTCTCAAACTCTAGACAGTGTTTGGCAGTTGCTTCCACAGCCCTTGACTAACGGAGAATAACAGGAGATTTTCCCTATAAGGGACATTTTTCCTAAATAGCTCGCAGGTGCTCAGCCCGGTTGAGGACAGTGTGCATATATTTGTCTAGTCTTAATTAATTAGTAATTAATTAGAAACATCTAAAACAACGGTGTCTAATGCACAAGGCATCAACCGATGGCGCATCGAATTTAAGCATTAGCGATAGACTAATAGCTTCAATGTTTAACGGCGTCTTATGGCATTAAAGGCAGTTGACATCGCCCTCCTCCTTTATCCAGGCTTGGGATTGGCACTACCTGAGCCAATTCAGGTCAATATCCAGAAGATCAGTCCACTAAGAGAGAGGCAGCGTCTTAACAGTCTTAAACTAATAATAGTATTAAAAGAACCCTAACTCAAAGTTGTCTATTCCCATAATATAATACGTGCCTATCGTGAAAATTCCGCCTCTGCTTTTAGTCTGGGAGTGCCAGTCCCAAGCCTGGATAAAGAAGGAGGGCGACTTCAACGGGCTTTAATGCCATAAGATGTCGTTAAGCATTGGAACTACTAGTCTATCGTGAATGCTTGCGGCACGATGGTCTATCGGTAACTCGTTTGGTCAATTATCATACGGTTGCGGTATCGACTCCGTGTAACGACCCTGGGCAAGTTGTTTGTGCACACCGTGCCTCTGTCACCAAGCAGTAGAATTACTTGGTACTGGGTTAAGCTGGGAAGTAAACGGCAAGTCCTGCGATTCACTGGCCCCGTGTCCAGGACCTTGGAATTCGTCCATTGCCGGCTCAAGGACCAAGAAAAGGATATGAGCGCCTCCCCTACATCTCACTAGAGGGATATGGATTTCTTTACTCTTTGAACTATCGTGATAATGAATTGGCTCTGTAAACACACATATACCTAACCCATGTGGGGCACGGTAGCATATTGGATAGAGAGCTCGGGTTGTAACGCGGAGAATACGGGTTCGAGCCTCCTCCGAGACGATTACTGTGTAGGGACCTTGAGCAAGTCATTTACTCACAATTGCTCGGCGCCATCGACTGATGCTAAATCATTAGATGATGGCGCCCAATAAATGCAGAACTAATAATAATGTGCCATCTTACGACCTATGAACTAAACAGATGATGAAATGCGAACATCTGCAGTACACCCAACCCCTCCAACCCCAAACATTACCCACCGTAGCTGCCACGCTGTCTCTCTGCCTGACTCTTGGATCTTGACCTGGAACAGAACCCTTTTGCCTATCGATTTTGTTTTGACTGAGCGCCTGTGAATAAGCTGGTCCCACGGCGCGGCTTTGGTTGGGCGCTGTAGAAATCTTGGAATTACGATTACGATTACCCATAAATCCTTCACCAGCAACTCTTTCCTCGTTCTTCCAGCGCAGTCGAACAAGTTTCTCCAATTTATTGTTTAGCTTTTTGCATTAAAAGTACTCAACGAGTTTCATCTTTGACTGTATCTATGCTGTAGTCGGCTCCAGTAAAAGCCATTGTAAATATCATACTGACATATTTATATTTATATTACATATATATTGCATATATTTTTATGAAATTTGTATCTATTATTGTATTGATATATTTACAATGGTAGTTTCGTCTTTGACTGCAAGTACGCTTTAGACAGTTCCAGTTAAGAGCCCTTAACTATATATATTTGATATATATATATATATGTTGTCAATATCATACTGACATATTTATATTTAAATTATATATATTGCATATATTCTTATGAAATTTATATCTGTTATTGTATCGATATATTTACAATGGTAGTTGCGTTTGCGTCTCGGTTGTCTTCCGGTTCATCTCTCCATTTGTCTCTCATTCACCTCCTCTTCCCCTTCTTCTCTTTCCTCTTTATCTTTTCCATTCTTTTCCCTCTTCGTGATGTCATTCCCATCCTTCTCCTCCCGCTGTATTTTTCCACTTCCTCTCTCTTTGTTCTCCGCTCGTCTTCCTTGGTCTTCCTCATATCGTCGGAACCAGTAATTATTTCGTCATTTTTCATATTTTCCCTCTGCGACGGTTTATCGCTGCCCCGATACAAATGGACGAACGCCGATCGTAGGATTATTAATGATGATTACAACTCACCATCATCATCATCGTCAGCTTCCTGCATCCTTCTTTTCATCCCCGTCTGCTTACTTCTGTGCTTCTGTACGTGTCATTCCTGTCTGTCTGTCTGTGTGCCTACCTGCCTGTCTGTCTGTCTGTCTGCCATCTCTATGTATGCGTGCATCTGTTTATGCTTATCTACGTATGTGTGTGTACCTATGTATGTTTGTATGGACACCTGTATCATTGTCTGCGCCCTGTAGAACTATTGTCTGTCTGTCTGTCTCTGTCTGTCTCTCTGTCTGTCCCTCTGTCTGTCCCTCTCTGTCCCACTGTCTCTCTGTCTGTTCCACTGTCTCTCTGTCTGTCCTACTGTCTCTCTGTCTGTCCCACTGTCTCTCTGTCTCATTGTGTGCGTCCTTTTATCAGTATCGTATTCACTCTTTGTCCTGTCCGTTCGATTTCTTTAGAAGCGCCGACAGAGGACGTTCCTCACAGACAGATCCATAGATAGTTCTTCCTGCCAGGCCCCCACCTTACCCCACCCACCCCACTCTACCCCATAATCCGCTACCCCTCCCTAAGTCCCTGTATTATGTGGACGGTTGCGGCTCACGTGCTTCGCCCATTGACGTCGATTCGTACACTTGATTAAGAAAAGGCGCCTAATGATCCAGAGCCGCGGCAGCAAATGCCGCTGGCGGGGAACCAGTCTCCGACGACGAGACGCCCCCTTGTGGCTGCCGATGCCACCGTATAAATAAATTTACCATTGTTGCGCAGATGCCATTTGCATCTCAAGATGGGGCCGCGGGCTTACGAATCGGACTTCATTGTTACCTGACATATTTATATCCGGGGGTCTTTTTTCTCCCTCCCAACTCTTCGGTCGGGGTTGTCGTCGTTGTCGTGTGCCTCCGGAGTCAGCCGGGTTCTTCCGCCCAAAGGGGTAGTACAGTGAATGGAGATAATTTAATTAGGCCACTCTTGGGGCCGACTGGAGTCAGATTATGTTGTATTCAGTACTTTTCGAGCCGTCTTGTCTGTTCGACTTACATGTGGTTGTTTAGCACCATGCTATGGCTCGCAGGGTTTGATGTCGACCATGCTAGGTTGGTCCGTACACGGGGACCTTAAATGGCGTAGCACCCATTCAAATGGGAAGCGGTGATGAAGGATCTCACCCGATAAATTCAGTGAAAAGTGAGCAGGGTCGAGGCCATACGGTCGCTGTAGAAAACATTTAAGTTTACAGCTTACCTTACATTACAGTTAAGCATATATTCAGGACACAGAAGTTGACTAAAGGAAGGGGCAAAGTTACCAAAGTCAAGGTGGTGTGAGGTAAAAAGTTTGGTATTGTTGATGCTCTTGTCCGAAGTTATTGCGAATTTGAGGACCCAAGACCACTTTTAAAACTTGACAATTCATGAGAACTTTTTAAAATCATCGAAACTTTAGAGACCAGAATTTCTGTGAACAGTGTCATCGGTGTCATCATCACAATCATCATAATCATAATCATCAACATTATCATCTTCAGCAACAACAATAACATCAACAACAACAAAACCATCTTCATCATTAACACCGGTTTCTTTTCAATACAATATTTTTGCATTATTAACCACCTAAGTTTAATTTCAACTTGTCTGAACGATTTGACACGATTGAAACATTCCAAGTCCTGTCACAGAAAATCCACAGTCTGTTAAACCTGCCCCGCCCTAGTTACTTCACCCATTACGAAAACACAGCACCACTGTATTCACGTGGGGCAAGCCGAACTTCTAAATGGCTGACTTCTGCACGTGTGCGCCCAGTCTCTTAACACCGGATATGTCAGTCAATAGAGAAGGAGCATTGTTGAATTGCCTCTGGACATCGGCAGGCAGGTAAGATCCGGAGACCAATTTATTACAACGAGCGACCGAGAGTTAGAAACGCGCCCGAATTCACACGACACAAATTGCTACCCGGCGATTGGCTGCCGATTGCGTCATCGTATGGATCGCCAAACAACTCTCAATTCGGCACAGGTCTCCACTCTGATTAGGTAACCAACGAGCTCTTCACAATAGAAAGACATAATTATTCACACATACTTGCAAACGTACCTGAAGCCTATAGGCTATATGTATATGTATATATATATATAATTATATATATATATAATTATATGTGAGTCTTTGAATAGTATGGGGTGCGTGGGTGCCCACTGCGGTCTCGTTGGGCTGCTTAATAATAGTTCATGGACAGGAAACTAGGTCACGGTTAACCGCGCATGCGTTGCGCAATCGCGCCACCCATTCGCGCGCTATTGGACCAATGATCTCCCTCACAATCCACCGCACAAATAGGGCCTGTCTAGCTTAAGGGCTGCTACCCGGAGACAAGGGTGTCTTATTAGAGGTCGTTCGCGGTTTGTGTCACCTGGCGTTGACGTTTCTAACCCGTTGTTGGTAGCGATTGTTAGAGGAACCGGTGCATCGTGCAAGCGGCGACGTATAACCGCGAATAACGTGTCATTATTGTGTCAACAAACCCTGGGCGGCCAGAAACAATGGCCCTCGGTCGTTTCATGTGCCCAGTCTGAGAAAACAGGGCGCCGATGTTTGTGCCCCAAAATCCATCGTAATTAACCCGCGGCAGTTCGCGACAAAGACACAGAAGCAGAGGTAGAGGTAGAGGTAGAGATAGTGGTAGAGAGAGAGAGAGAGAGAGACAGAGAGAGAGAGACAGACAGAGAGAGACAGACAGAGAGAGAGACAGAGAGAGAGAGAGAGAGAGAGAGAGTGAGAGGCAGAGAGACAGGACACATAACTAAGTTAGTTAGTAAGTAGAGAGGTCGCTAGGCAGGTAGACAGGTACAGTATAGTCTGTCTGGTTGTCTGTCTCGGTGCCTCTGTCTGTTTTGCATACATGCATGTCTGTATGTATGTTTACCACACACTGCATAAATGACTGAATGAATGAATGAATCAGTTAATCAGTCAATGAATAAGTGAGTGAGTGAATAAAATGAATGGGCATATGAATGCATGTCACGAACGAAAGAATGAACGAATGACAGTGAATGAATGAATGCAAGAATAAATGAATGAATGAGTGAGTGAGCGAACGAACGAAAGAACGAATGAAACGACGACTAAAACAGTCGGCCAGCGAGTTCATCATTGTCTTCATTTGGCAAAATCAATCATACGAATCCATTTATCGTGCTTCGCTGGTCACCAGGCTACCCTCTGCTAACACGAATTAGTTCTTTTCCACCCCAGTCCACCCCTCGCTCGTTGCCCTCCTTGACATTTTAATGCCGCTCGAGCGATTTCCAAAAGACAGCCACCCCGCCACGTTTAATAACAGACTGTCCGGCAGTACAACTCTGGCCCATTGATGCGCCCTTTTGGACCGGCAGTACCCCCATCACCCCAATAGGGGGCTGTCAGCTGGCCCCCTGCCATGGCGGCAAACGGTCAGTGCGATCGCCGCCCAGTCGGAACCATCTGCTACCCGGGCAATTACGGTCACCGACGGACTCCGAGGGACGCCCCAGTGGGGACTGCGGGTGCCGTGAACGGCAGGGAATGGAGTAGGAAGGAGTCTATCGGTGGATAGGATGGCAGCCACACCATACCGGCAGCGAAACGTACAGAACTGTATTGTAACTGATGGTAATTGTAATTGTAACTTTAAATGTAAATGTAAATGAATGCGGCCATGTTGGAACTTATTCTGCATATTGTATCATTTTTGACCAATTAGTAATTAATTCGACTTTTTCTAAAGCTTCGTAAGTAGCAAGCTTTACATTGCGATACTTTACAATGCGATACTTTACAATACAATACTTTACAATGCGATACTTTACAATGTCAACTGTCAGCACAACTGCTAATCTGCCAAACATGACACGATATGCAGAACATTGGGGCCGCATTCATGTACATTTACATTTAAAGTTACAATTACAATTACCATCAGTTACAATACAGTTTAGTAAAAGATACATTGATAGACAAACATATTTGGGGCTAGTACGGTCCGTGCTCGGGGACCTCAAATGGCGTGGCGCCCATTCAAACGGACAGCGTTGGTGAAGGATCTCACCCGGTAAATTCATTGAAAATGAGCAGGGTCGGGGCCATACGGTCGCTATAGAAAACCGTGTACATTTACATTTACAGTTTACAAATAATTATTAGGTTTTGCTCAGACACCTTTAAATCGTATATTCACGAAGCTATATATTCGTCAATTTGTTCACTTGGTAGTTGAGTGTAGCAATTCCAAGTTAACGGCCCTGGCAGCCACAAGATATTGTTAAACATTGAATAAGTTATTAATACAAAATGTGTGGGGCCCATTCAAGCAGGCAGGGGTGGTGGAGGATCTCACCCAATACATTCATTGAAAATAAGCAGGGTCGAGGTCATACGGTCGCTATAGAAAACCGTGCACATTAACATTTATATAGGGGCAGCTAGACTGACAGTTGGACGGATGGACGAAAGGACGGTTGGGCAGGAGGGGTCCCCAGCCAGAAAGCCAGGAAGAAAGGAAGACGCATGCAATTTTGTCTGTCACATAGGTATCTACCCCTCCGACATGACCCTAACCTGCCTTCATGCCCCTCCCCCAAGATTCTGACCTTCATCTGGCACCGAAGCTGACCCAAAAAATTACTCTTGCCGACTTGATTTGATATGTTGTGATGTGAGATGCGAGATCGGTTCCGGAGCAAAACAGTTCCGAAAGGTATTCTGATTGGTTCACGTGACCGCTGACGTCATGTAGCAGTTTGTTATCGCTTCTTTTTGTCAAAATAATGTTTTGTTCTGAATACGACTGCAGAAGTACAGACTGCTTGGGTGAAGGCTTGGCTTTCTTTTTATCCACTATTGAGTTAGTGTTTTACACAGTGCTTTTTTCTACAGGAAAGGTTCCGGAACTGAACAATTATGGAATTTTGTGCTAAAATTTCATTATTTTTGTCAATCAATGAACACTGAAAACAGTGTAAAGTTGTAAACACTGAAATTGAATTAAAATAAGTTACATTATGTTACATAACTAAAATAACTTAGCAACGCAATTCTTTTATAAATAACTAAATTATTTTTCTTAGCCGAAAAAAGCGGAGCGTTCCTCTGAAAAAGCACTGGTTTTACATCAAATTTTACTATAAAAACAGCAGGGTTCTTTAAAATTCGCTTCACTATGAAGTGCTTTGGCATCGACAATGGGCGGAGTCAGAATCGTTTTATGTATGTGTACGTCTGAATGTATGTATGCATGCACGTGCAAGTATGTGTGTATGTGTGTATGTTGGCATGAATGTCTCTATGCGTGTGTATGTAAGTAAGCATGTATGTATTATGTATGTGTATGTATGCATGTATGTATGTATTATGTATGTATGTATGTGTGTATGTATGTATTTATGTATGTATGTGTGTATGTATGTGTGTATGTATTTATGTATGTATGTGTGTATGTATGTATTTATGTATGAATTTATGTATGTATGTGTGTATGTATGTAAGCATCTATGTATGCCTGTATGCCTGCTTGTATGAATATGTGCATGTATGTATGTATGTGCACATACATGTATGGACGCCTTTATGTATGTTTGCAAGGGCGTATCCGGTGAATATGCTATAGTCTTCGCGACGCAGCTGTTGTGTGGCACTGAGAAATTTCGGAGATTTTCACTTTACATTACATTACATAGGAGTAACACATACTCTTTAAGTTATTGATCACAAATTTATCGATCACTAATTTATTGATCACTAAGTTATTGATCGCTGAGTTATTGGTCACTCCAACTGTTTAATTTCCTCCTTAGGTCAAAATCTGGTTTCAAAATCGACGCAGCAAAGTGAAGAAGATGATGAAACAGGAGCAGCCCTTGAGCGGGGAACGACAACCGGGCGAAAATGATGAAGACCACAACGACGACGACAACGACGACGACGATGATGACGACGACAACGCCACTGAGAAGGACGACAACTCCCGTACGACAGAGGGCGCCCACCAGCCGTTGACCAACTGGGAAAGTGCTCCGCCCAACAGCATATCGCGCCAGAGTTCGACTCCGACTCTTCAGGGTCATCCGCACGCACACCAGCATCATCTTCACGGTCCACTGCCTTCCGCCTACCACGGATCGAACTGTAGTCCCTCGGCTTCGGCTCAGTACCCGTTCGTCCCAGCTGCGCTGTCGCCACAGTCCTTGCGCCACTCCTCATCTTCGTCGTCATGGTTACCGGCCGAAGCGCATCACCATCAGCAGCAGCAGGCTCAGCAACCGTCGCATCCCGTACCCCCAGGAGCCCAGCATTCTGGTTACGGAGCGGGTAACGGGCAGTATGGCCCCTCGTACGTGTCAAATCCCCAGGCGTTGTTTCCGATGTACCCCTGGACGTATAACCCATCGTCTCAACACCCCTTGCTCACGTAAAGAAGCCCCGAACCCGCTTTTACCCCTCCCGTGCACAATTCACCCCCATCTTTCGCATCGATGTGACTGAGGTCTAACTTTTATAGATTACAATTCGCAAACGGCGGCAAACTACTTTGATCTCATAAGAAATGGTCCGATTTACTCGTAGAAGTTCCAAGTCTCCCGAATGCAGTTGCAAGTGCCTGCGTGTCTGGCTATGGAATCTCACGAAATAATCGTTCGACACATTCGTGTACTTTCACAGTATATACAGTATATATAAATATATTTTTTGTTATTTCTTGTTATCTCCGTTCACCATTTTCCCATTCCACCTTTCTCATTTCTATTTTTCCTCTTTCTTCCCTTCAATCCTCTTCCTTCTCATTTTCTCTTACTTCCTCTTACTTCCTCTTACTTCCTTTTCACTTTCTTACTTCTTATCTCCTCTTCCTTTCTCTTCATCCTCTTTCTTTCTCTTCATCTTCTTCATTCCTCCAGTTTCCTCTTCCTTCACCTTCATCCTTTATATATATAATTGTGATTTTGATTTTATATATATATATATATATATAGAGAGAGAGAGAGAGAGAGAGAGAGAGAGAGACAGAGACAGAGACAGAGACAGAGACAGAGAGAGACAGAGAGACAGAGACAGAGAGACCGAGAGAAATAAGAAAGAGACAGGAGATAGAATGAAGACAGAAAGATAGAATAAGAGAACTATAGAAACATACAGAAAGAGACAATTACAGAGATGCCGATAGAAACAAAGGCAGAGAGGCAGAGGCAGAGGCAGAGGCAGAAGGAGAAAGACAAATTGTTCACTTCTGCGCTAAGTCTGATTAGTTTAACAACGAATGCCTATATATAGACAACACCCATAATTCCGTTCAGTTTACTTAGCTGAATTGAAACTGTCGGTACAACATCGCCACCGAAAAAGCCATGGACCAATCTCGCTGCGTGGGTGTTAGTAACTGCATCCACATTTAACACTGGTTTCTACCCTGAACCCGGAAGCAGATATTTACTGCATTCGGCCGTTTTTCTAGTTCTTTCCAATCTGGATTTTGACGTAAATACTGCGCACAAAGATTATACGTCATCACTTTCTGCGCTCAGAAGTCGAAATTGATGTATCATGAGATAATGTGTGACGTAAGATAATAAAAATATTTTTAATCTAAGACGTAAGATAATGAGATATTTAATGTGTGACGTAAGAAATACGTTTCTATGGCAATATGACGCGATGTGCGTCACGTCTATTTATAGAAGGTCTTGCGAGTCCACGCTTTTTGCGTATCTGTGACGTCTTTGATGTCTTTTTGCTGAAGATGATGAAGTTAAATGATTTATAAATACATTTTACAGCAAAATATTGCGAAGTTGGTTCCGTAAAATTGGGCCATCTTGAAAACTTGGATACAATATTAATGCCTTTCATCAGGCTTCTTCATATCTGTCTGTCTGTCTGTATGTATGTATGTCTATCTGCTACCTGTCTGTCTGTCAGTCTGTCTGTTGTCTGTCTGTCTGTCTCGTATTTCCTTATCTGAGTTTGCTTTGTCTCCCGAGTCTGTCTTTGTCTGCCGTTGATCCTCGATTTTTTGTATGTTGACATCCCAGATGCATCCAGGGGCATGATTCCCCGTCCCCTCCGAAGCATCCTTCCTCTGCCTCCTCTTCCTCCTCCAGGTCTCACGCGATCACCGCATTCATCAACAACGACACATCTCCATCAGATGACATTGATGGTCAAACTGGCAATGACAAAACGACTGTTGCACGAGAGATGGGGGTTCGAATCCAATAGCCCGCAGTTCTCAGCATCTCGGTGGAAACTGGGGTGGGAGGTAGGGATTGCCGGTGGGGAGGTAGGGGTGCCGGTGGGGAGGTAGGGGTGCCGATGGACCCCGCCAAAGAGGGATCGAAGCGCCCGGGGGTTCATTGTTCCACCGACAAAGGGGAACCCATCACCCCTTGCGCTGGACGGATCGAAAATAGACGTCAAAGCCGGGGCACTAAATTGATTATCGCCAGGGTGCGGGTGGGCGGGGTGGAGACGGACGAGGGTGGAAAGGTGGGCGTCGATAGTCGTGATACCTGAGTAGGGTACCGGGATCAGGGTAGACAGGTATGGGGTCCCTGAGCCCGTGAAATCCGATAGTACCAATAGATGGCGCCGGAGATCCGGGTGCAGACAGAGGGGGGCTGAGACACACAGAAGCGTAGACAAAAGCACAGACGGAAAAAACAGAAGCATAGACAGAAACATAGACGGAATTACAGTTGCGGATAGAAACAGATGCACACATACACAGAGACAGACAGAGGCAAACACAGATTCCGAAAGACAGACAGACTCACACAAATGTACAGACAGACCCAGAGATAGACAGACGCATGCGCAGTGAGATATGCGGAAATTCTGCCTCGATTTTTCTTTCAAGGAAGTTAGAAGATGGACTGAGCGAAGAATGAGAGAAGATTAACATAAAATAAAATAATTTACATAGTCAAAAGAAAACGGACGACGGTCTAAGAGAGATTAGTTTGCGTTGAAATTTTTGGCATCAAGTAAAAAGGGACAATTTCAGGCGTTTAGGATTTTAATAAGCAACAAAATTTCCTCTTTTTTAGTTTTAAAATTTGTATAAACGTTTAATTATCCAGTATTTTTCGGAATTTATCATTTGATTTCCATTTGCATTTTTAGTCGAAGTTTAAACAGATTTCTGACGACGTGCTTACACACACATATATACATACACACACATACATACATACACATACATACATACACACACATACACACACACACATACATACATGTCTACTTACTTAAATACACACATACAAACATACATACAGACATATATACATACTTGCGTACATACATGCTTACTTACATACATACACACAGACAGACATTCATGCCAACATACACACATATTTCCACATGCATGCATACATACATTCATACATACATATACATACACACATACATACATACACATACATACACACAGACACATACATTTAGGGCTGCGTACGGAACCGCTTGAATTTTTAAATTACCTGCGGTGCAACAGGTGATATGATCTCTCAAACAATTCGATGAAAACGCCATCTAACGGATGTCGATTTGTGGTTCGCGCTACGCAGATCTTCAACTACAACCAGCATGAGACTTCCGGAACTTTAACTACGGCTAATTATATTTTACCCTACCCCTCCTACACGCCCATCGGGATTCAACATGTCCGCTCCCTTCGATTCGAACGTGTAACCGGAAACACACCCAATTTCTTGCGACGTTTATCATCCGTGGACTAGGCCGCGCACCCATGCGTGACATGGGTAAGTTAGTACACCATAACTTACCAACAACGTCGGCTCCGTGGGGCAAATTAAGAGCCGCATTAAATTGAGGCGTTGTTGCAAATAGGTCATTTTATGCAACTCAACGAAATTTTGGATCAAAATTGTCTACGTTTATAACAGATTTCGTGTTGTGATGAAGCGAATTATGTTGACGTTTTATGTATGTATGTATGCCTGTATGTATGTATGTGCATATGTGTGTATGTATATGTAAATGTATGTACGTATGTATTTATGTATGTATGAATGTATGTATGTATGTATGTATGTATGTATGTATTTATGAATGTATGTATGTATGTATATAAGTATGTAAGTATGTATGTGCATATGTATGTGTACGTATGAATGTATGTATACATGCTTGTGCAAGTATGTGTGCTTGTGTGTATGTGTGTATGTATGTAAGTATAGAGGTACGTCGTCGTCATTATCATCATCATCGTCGTCGTCGTCGTCATCATATATTATTTCCTTGTATGAAATTTACAACTAGTCATCCGTATTGTATACTGAGACTTAGGAGAGAAATTCATTTCCTCTTCTTATGACTTTGAGACGCAGTGGAATAATCGTGCAGGGCACGAGGTCAGTGCACCGCAGGACTTGCCGTTTACTTCCTACCCCACACTCCACACCCCACACCCCACACCCCACACCCCACACCCCACAGAATTGTGCTGTATGATGACGTATACGAAGGTGTCAGCTAACAGCATGTCCTGAGTAGTTACGCCGAGCCCTCTCGATCAGTTTGGTCGTTAATATAGATGTGCCCTTCACAGCCACAGAGAGAAACACACACACACACACACACACATATATATATATAGACACCGAGAGACACAGAGAAAGACATAGAGACAGAGAGAGAGAGGGAGGGAGGGAGGGAGCGAGGGAGGAAGGTAGGTAGGGAGCCATGATATTCTGAGTCCGCCTTCGTTTGCATGCGACATCTTCCTGTCCATCAATACCTCGGCTCGCGATGCCTATATATAGACACGTTCTTTTCCTTTATACGGCTGGAACTCAGCAGCAATTAATCATACTATCAGAATCTTCGTCAGCACAATGATCGCTTTGCCTTTTCATAAATACTCATCCATGCACATGTGTATAGAATATGAAATATACATACATACATACATACATACATACATACATACATACATACATACATACATACATACATACATACATACATACATACAGACAGACAGACAGACTGAAGGACAGAAGGACAGAATGACAGACAGAATGGCAGACAGACAGACACATAGACAGACAAAATGACAGAATGACGGACACTCAGAAAGACATACATACAGACAGACAGTCAGACAGACAGACAGACAGAAAGACTGAATGACAGACAGACAGAATGACGGACACACATAAAGAAAGAAAGACAGACAGACAGACATACAGACAGACAGACAGACAGAATGACTGAATGACGGACACACAGTAAGAAAGAAAGACAGACAGACAGGCAGGCAGGCAGGCAGGCAGGCATGCAGACAGACAGACTGAGAAGAAAACGGGCAAAACGATCAATCGTTTGTCGACCGCCATATGTTCACAAAGCGCCGACCGACCAACCGACCGGTGTCTTCTAAAGAGTAAGATTAAAACGCCGATCCTTAGCTAAACTCTTTAAGGGCTCTTAGAGTCTCTTAAGCCGCTGCCATTGCATGCCAGTCAATCGCTCAAGACTCCACCGACTCCTTCACATTAGTAATCGAACACGAACTGAATCTCGCACAGTTCCAAGTGACAGGACTTTCTAGCGATCGTTGTTTCCCGTCGTTTTTCACGCTCGAGGGGTGTCCGCGGTCGGTGGGGTGCCTTAGGGTAAGGGGTAGTCTGATCCTGGCTGTCGTTCGGCACGGACAGGTACCTATTCAGGCGGTCCGTCAAGCGTGACGTCGTCTTGGATCAGCCTGCCCGAGGGCAAGTCACGCAAGGGTGCTGGTCGAAACCCCGTGTTCTTTGCCCCCAGATCTGCCATCAAATGACCGTCATCCATCTTGTCAGGACTACCACCCCCGCTGCCGTCTCTGTAGCGATCGCTACAACTCAATCAGCCACGGAAGGGTAGAACCATGACCATGCTGACAAACACAGGTTTAGATGGACAGAAACTGGTAGGTGAAAAAAGCGAACTCCTCTGAGCTGCTCAGGAAAGGTGCTGTAAAAATTCGATGATGCATCGATACGTAAAAGAGAAGATTTAAAGAAAAGCAGAGCAGAGAACTTTTAACTTTGTAAGCAAGCGACGGAGGAGAGAGAGATAGGGGGAGAGAGAAGGAGAGAGACAGACAGATAGACAGACAGAGAGAGACAGCTAGAGTGAGACAAAGAGAGATAGAGATAGAGACAGGGACAGAGACAGACAGAGAGACAGACAGAGAGACAGACAGAGAGAGAGACGCAGAAGTTTGGTGACATTATGTTTGAGACCCTCCAATATGGCGACATTCGGTCTTGGAACATTAAGTTTGGTGATATTAGCCTATGTTTGGGAACTTTGAGTGAAGTGTCGCCCGTTTTTGGTGACATTTGTTTCGGTGACATACGATTCGATGATGAGCCGTTTGCAAATGGCTTTATCCGTCGGCTTTGACGTCCAACTGTCACGGAACTCGTCATAAGGCGATGTGATTGTTCCCCCTGAGATGCGATTGTTCACTCATTGTTAGGTCGAGCTGTTGTTTACGCCTGGCCGCCATTTTCAATTTTGCTTCCTGTAATTAGTCGTAATTTTACACCGCTTACACGGAATTTGTTTTGGTTATAGAAGCACAGATGGCACTCGTCGGAGAATCGATTACAACTGCGCGTTACAATTCTATGATTAAACGTATGGCGTTGACTCCGCCCATCGTTGCGTTTATTGGTCCATAGAAATTAGGTGGGCGGGGTTAGGTGATAGTTTGATTGTGTGGGCGGAGAATAATTTCGCATAATGTACATTAAGGACTGAATGTGAAGCTGTAGAACGATCGTTAAAGCCGAGAATTCAAATAATTATATTCTTGCTTATAACTGGGTGATGTAAATCATAATAGTTACGGCAATTTTGCGCCTTTTTTAAGTGGGCGGAACCTGTATATTTAGGCGGAGCTACGATTGATGCCGATGTAGGGGGATATCCCTAGGCAGAACTTGAACGCTGGAAAATGTACTATGTTGGCGAATTTTTACTAAAAAATAAAATCAAACTGAACAGATAAGCAACCGCCTTATTTGTATGGTTAATTTCAACAACATAAAAAACTGATTTTCTTTCCCAGGACCTGAGTTTCCTGTAATGTAAACGTTAATCTATGGTCGCTCGTTTCTAGCGAAATATAATAAATTAGTATGGTAAACATATCGCAATATATTCAGTTGTTATTTTGCCGTTGAGGATACACGTTCTACGATGTTATAAATCTCAAATTACAATTACAATTACAGTTATCATCTGTTCATTGGTAGCTTTTATTAGAACCGTCGTTTCCATGAGAACAGCCATGATGTAGGAAATCGTAACTGCTACGTAGAAATGTGCGGCTGGTAAATCTTTACATAATATATACATACACTCATACACATACACGCATACATACTACATATATACATACATGCATACATACATACATGCTTACATACATACATACATGCATACACAAATACACACAAATAGACCTATGCATGCTTCATACATACATACAAACATACTGTGCATACATACATACATACATTCAAGCATACATACACACATGCTTGCATACCGCTATAAATGCATATACATACGATCGCGTGTTTGCGTATATATGCATGTGATGGTTTCACGCAAGGTTTATTAAAACCCCATAGAATGTATTTGGCATTTAAGGGTAAAGTATTCGGATTGCTTCGACAGGGTACCTCTTGCTGCCCTTTTGCCAACCCTCCAACCCCACTTCCTCACAGGCAGACACAATGGCGGGTGTCCATACCCCATCCATCAAGGATGTTTTAAACTACCGAGCAAAGCCCCGGGGTTTTTGAATGGCCCTTTTGATTCGCCCCACTCTCCGGGCGCCCAAACAAAGCCCCAAATGACCATGATTAGGGGCAAAGGTCAATACGTGCTCCTCTCCACCCCAATATCTGTCCATTACGGTTCAGCGCTGCCGTTCACGTAAGCGCTGACAGAAGTCTCGCTCGCTTGCCGCCTGATTAGCGATAAAATCTAAATAGGTCTCCATCTATGTTCATTAAGACTTCATCAGCGAATGGATTCCCAGCGCTAAGTGAGTAGGAGTTGAACCCGATACATTAGGACGAAAGAAGCCAAAGATAAGAAGACGTTGAAGTGCTTAAGCCGAGGCTTCTATCCGATACAGCGCAAAAACTGCACATTCGTTGCAGATTTTTTGCCGGGGTCAAAGAAAGGTCATCACTTGTACCTTACACAAGACTCGTGTAACGATATACCTGTATTACATGCTTTTAACTTTCTATATAAATATGTATAAACTAAAAATATACCTTAGCAAACTGCATCGGTTTTGTTATGTACATGCTGGTATGTATGTGTGTATGTATGTATGTATGTGTGTATGCTTGCATGTGTGTATGTAAGTGTGTACGTATGTATGCATGTGTGTATGCGTGTATGTATGCATGTGTGTATGTATGTACATGTATAAATGTATGTATGAATGTATGTTTGCATGTGTGAATGTATGTGCGAATGTATGTATGAATGTATGTATGTATGTATGTATGTTTGTGTGGATGTATATACGTATGTATCCGATATTTATATAGCGTTTTCTGATACTTATCAAAGCCTGTGGGTCTTCATCTGCCTATTCGAATGCACGAGCAAATACATATAGCGCCTTTTAGTGTTTCTCAGAGCTAAGAACCTCACAGTAGACCAGTGTTTGTGTGCGTGCGTGTGTGCGTGTATGTGTGTGTTTGTGTGCGTGAGTGTGTGTGTGTGTGTGTCAGTGTATACATTCATTTCAAAGTTTTTATGAATGCTGGAGGCTTCGGCTCGAAGTCTGGCGCAGGCAAGCAGAGCTTTTGAGAAAGGTCAGAGGAGAGGGCATGTGTCGCGATCTCTATAACTTATCATTCGAGCCCAAAGTTGTTTACAAGTCAACCCTAAGGCCGTAATACGTCAGATGACGTTGAGTTGTCAAACTGGTGGAACATTAAAACGAAATAAGCAGATGCCTATATATAAATGTATACATAACGGATATGTGTGTGTATTAACGTATATATGTATGAATATATATATGTATATATATGTGCGCGTCTATATATATATGTATAAACGTATATATGTATGAATATATATATATATGTGTGTGTATATGTATACACGTATATATGTATGAATATATATATATATGTCTATATATATGTGTATAAACCTATATATATGAATATATATATGTATATGTATAAACATATATATGTAGGAATATATATATGTATAAACGTATATATGTATGAATGTGTGTATCTAGGCCTACATATAAATATGTATACATATTTAAATAATATGTATGGTTGCTTATATACACTGTGAACTCAAAAAAGACACCTTGAAATATTTTTGTTAAACTATGAGCAGAATTGATTTTGAGATTTCGGCTTCATTTGCGCCCCTATATGTAGCCAACTCAGCTATAATGAATACACTGACCGTACACCGTCAATATAGGAAGGACTGGCCACCCGCCGTTATATGCCGAGGCTAAGAAATATGAAGTCGCTAACTCTTCATACCCATGACTATCTCAGGGTTGGCAGTAATGGACTGTTTTCCATTCTCCCCTCCTTCTCCTCCTCGTCTTCGTCTTCACTTACCTACCTACCTACCTACCTACCTACCTACCTACCTACCTACCTACCTACCTACCTACCTACCTACCTACCTACCTACCTATCTATCTATCAAAATATTATAAAAATCTTAGTAAAGCTGACAGAAACTATTATTTGAAATTATAAACAGTCCCTGTTGAAAAGTAACGTCACAGTGACGTCATTTGTAAAAAATTACTCAAAAAATTGGAATCGACTGGTAATTAATCGATGTTGCCATAAGTCATTGGCCTGCGCGCCTTAACTGAGGCCTGTTTAATTTGGAAGCCAAAGAAGGGCATGTCAAATATAAATTGTAGTTAACGATTAATTAGATTAAATCTGTAATCATTGAACTAAAATTGTAGTATGGAGTCAACTTTAAAATATGACTTTTTTAGTTGTTTATATACCAGAAGTTATACCGATGTAACAGTGTAATCTCTCACGAGAGAAAAAAATTGACCGAAGACTATTAATGAAACTTGGAACCGATATGTCTCAAAGCTTTCAGACAGGGAGAAGATACAGTGCAAAAAAGAAACTGCTTGGGTGTGCTGAATTGTAAAAAATCTATGGTTCTCCTGTTTCAAGGCCTCACAAAATTCGAAGCTTTGGCACACAAGAACCCTAGTTTCTTCCCCAACAGGAAACATGCGCGTTAGGTTGCGTCCCAAATCCGCGATGAGTAAGGATTGCATCCCATATCCCACACGCGAGACGTAGAGGAGGCGCTCATCTCCTTTTCTTGGCCCTTGAGAAGGGAATGGACGAATCCCAAGGTTCTGGACACGGGGCCAGTGCATCGCAGGACTTGCCGTTTACTTCCCAGCTATACGCCGGTGCCAAATGATACTGCTTCGTAACAGAGGAACGGTTTGCGCAAACAACTTGCCCAGGGTCGTTACACGGAGTGAGTCAATCCCGCAACTGCGCACGCTCATGGACCAAACTCGTTATCGACAGACCACGGCGAACTATAATCCTTTAATTATTTGAAAACCTCCAGTGGGTCATTTTTTTCGTTCACAGCGTATTTCTCTTCTTGTATAGGATGTATAGTTTGAGCATATTGATGCGAACGTTGCTTTGTTGGTCCAATTAAGGCGTCTTCCAGTCGTTTAGAAGGTTCAGCTTCAGCCGTCACCAAGCCTCGTTGGCCGGGGTTGCGACAACCGTGATCAGAGGGGTCACGGGGTCACATATGCCGGGGCGGGAACCCATGCTTTAAACCCCATCTGCCTGTCTTTTCTCTACGTGGCGTATACACCATATATATACACACGTATTCATGAAAATACCTTACACATATATAAAAATGTGTATATATATACATGGATTATATACAAATGAACATTGTCTGCGTAATATATATAGTTACATATACACACATATACTTATGTATACTTGTCGTATATATATATATATATATATATATATATATATATATATATATATATATATATATATATGTATATATAAAGAGAGACTGCATGGCTGTCGACAATATAAGATCGGATGACAGCTGACGATTCAATATGAAAAGATTGGCGGTGATCATCAATCAAGAACCTCTATACCTGTTAGGTGACAGGTATAGACGATTTTCCTACCTGCATACACAGCAGCCGAATTCATACATTTTTATCTCCGTTTATATAATATATATACACGCCTGAGTGTCTGTATGTATTCGACATATATCTCCTTTGGGACTCCGTTTAGATCTGAGAGCGCTAAATAGATCTATGTGATTCGATTGCGCAGATGTTACTATGAGATAATGAGAAGTTCTCACGAAACTTGAACATCTGCTTGTCCTGATAACTAGGAATATATATATTGTTGATACATCGCGCCTTTGTACTTTTATTTATATATGTATATTTATGTCTAAGTGATATGTATATATATGCTTTTTAACGAACCCGTCTTCGCATATAACACCTTGTGAGAAACCGCTAAGTATACGTGTTTGTGGATATAAGCGCATGTGTTAATACGTGCATCGCATTGGACAGTGACGTTAATTGCGGCATATCTTAGGTGACTTTAAGAAATCGTCCTCTGTATAAACACGGATTAACTTTTTACCTATGAGCACGTAAAGAACTAACATTATATATATATACGTGTGTGTGTTTGTGCGTGTGATTATACACACATATACTATATATGTATATTTTGTTATATACATATATTGTCGTTGATGTATTTTAACACTGTTGCTGTCTTTCATAAGTAAATTTGTAGATTCAGCTTTAAGTTGATGATTATGACAACAACGACGACGGTGATGAAGACGATAATGACAACAACGACGACGGTGATGAAGACGATGATGACAACGACGACGGTGATGAAGACGATGATGACAACAACGACGACGGTGATGAAGACGATGATGACAACAACGACGACGGTGATGAAGACGATGATGACAACAACGACGACGGTGATGAAGATGATGATGACAAAAACGATGACGATGAAGGATATAATTCCGTGCGATGCATTTCAGAGACAGGCGGACAGACAGACATAGACAGACACAGACAGACACAGACAGACACAGACA
>OZ029918.1:3499146-3509146 GCA_964023275.1 Norana najaformis | reverse complement strand
ACCACGTATCGCTAACCGTGCGCGATAGTCAAATGGCTTTCCATAATTAATGTACGCTGGTTCTCTAGTTGCGCAGAGGGACGCCGCACCGACGATCGATGAGCAACCGGTACTTCAGGGAATCAGGCTCTATCGGCCTATGCATGCGCTTATCACGTTAGCCGGCGCACGAGAGAGCAAAGACGAAGCTTCTCTTACCTGCAACCAGAGAGTACATATTTTAACGCGATTCCACACTGGCGTACGCGGATGTGGAGCGCCACCGTCGGACTGACTAAATTCTGTGCAACAGTCGTCTTGAAAGCAACAAAATATTGATTGATAGATAATGAAATTACGTCATTACTTTCTGAGTAATATAAAACTGTGTAAATTACGATCAACAAAATTACATTTATTCAACTGGTAGATGAGCTGCACAATAAAATGACGTCAGGAAAGAGAACGCCGAATCTTTACATATCACACATCTGTAATTTATGTACGCTGGTTCCTTGCTCGCCAGTAGAAGCGCCGCACGGGCAATCGATGAGCACCGACGTTTCAGGGAACCACGCTCACACGGCCTTTGCTCAGCGTTATCGCGTCAGCTGGGCAGCGGACATACGCCTCTGTTACCTGCAACGACAAAAATCCCACGAAAACCTGTTTGGCAACGATTCGGACGGACATTTGTCGTCGAAATCGAAAAATTACGACCCCATCCCGACCGGACGATCGCGCTACCTTGACGAGGCAACAGTAAGGTACGTTGCATATATTATTTCGGATATAATTATTCATGTGGCCGTGGTGGTGGTGATGGTGGTGTTGTTGGTTCCGCGTGTTGCACTATCCGTCTGCTCCGAGGGAGAGAGAGAGAGAGAGCGCGCGTTGCCTTCGATCGTAAAAAAACAAGAAAATCCAGGCCGACCTTGATTGTTGTAATCGTTTACGGTGCGCATTTTCTGGACGTGTTTTGGCCGGGTTTTGCGTCATATCGGGGTCGTAGACACGTGAGGTTTCGTTTCGAGTGGGGAGCGGGGAGGTGGAGGAGGGTTGAACTTCCTCGCATAAGACGGCCCAAGAGGAAAGGGGGCGGATATCGGAGCCACTTGAGGCGAAATGCTCATGTGTGGGTTTACTGCTTGCCAAAAACCGCTAGGATAT
Source organism: Norana najaformis (assembly GCA_964023275.1). NCBI lineage: Eukaryota > Metazoa > Annelida > Clitellata > Crassiclitellata > Hormogastridae > Norana > Norana najaformis. The sequence continues at coordinate 3,507,997 of OZ029918.1, read as the reverse complement.
GCCAGGCTGAAACCAAGAAATAAAATAGAAAGTATAATAATTACTCAAAACTTATGTAATGTTCAATTGTAGGTTTATTTATTTACTTAACAGTAATATCTCAGCACATATATCAATCAGTGCTGCTTAGAAGTTGTATGTGAAGGATATGATGAAGGTCCATACTCGGTGACCCGTCTTAAGTGAGGCTTGAACCTGCATGTGGAAACAAACATAGATGTGAATTTTAATTAAAATCAAATACAATTCAGATTTCAAAATCTTAGCACCAAGGCCCAGACGGAGATTGGCACTGGTTCATTCAGGCGTAAATAGCACAGGCATTTACAAGTAAATAAGGTCATGATATGCCATTACTTTACTTTACATTAACTTACATGACCTGATTTTAATTCCAGGTCTAAACTCAAGACTCATCTGTTTCAACTTGCTTACCCACCGTATCACAGCTTCTGGTTTCTCTTACCTCTTGAAATTCAACCCAGCTCCTCCAATGGATTATGATTTTGGGCTGCAATTTTGACTTGAAAAGACCATCGATTGATGCCTTGGGCATTATGGTACTGGCACTGTAGAAGTCATTAGATTAGGTTAGATGAGATGATCTTACCTTATCTCTCCTTTCCTTACCATGCCTCTCTTTGCCTTTTCTTACCTAAACTTACCTTCTACCTTACCTAAAAAAGATCATGGTCGAGGCAAAATGGTCGCTGTAGAAAAACACATACATTTTACATTTTACCTGAGCTAACTCATCAGCATGCATGCATCGAGCTGTTTCACATGCTTTGAAGAAAACAAGAGCAAAGCTGCTTACATTTCATACTCATTGTGTTTCGACGGCATCTGTATGTCTTCACTCGTGGGTAATCTGGACATCTAAAACTGATCCTCGGCTTCTTATCCCTGTGTTTGGATCCTTTATTTCACTGCCTGGCTTTTGGCGGGTCGCGCCACGGCAAGTCCTTTCTTTTATTGGAAACGTTTATGCAGGATCTGCATAAATGTGCGTTATACGATCGTCTGGTGCGAGTTTTATGTCCATCGAGCTGAGCGGTTGCATGTGCTGAGCTAATTGTATGAGTTGCTGCCGTTGTTCGTTCTTTGAATGTTGTTTGCGTTGTCTGTTGAACAACGAAAGAGGATTAGATTAAACGGTTCTTGAGTTGCCTTGTCTTGAAGATTGTGGGATATTGAAGAGGAGAGAGTGAGAGTGGTGCTATAGAAGTTCTTTGATTTAAGAGCAGTTATCAAAGATTGTGGAGCTTGATAACCAATTGGTTAGAGCGCTCGGCTTGTAATGTGCAGAGTACGGGTTCGAGCCTCCTTCCTGAGATGATTAGTGTTAGGGACCTTGAGCAAATCCTCCATCGCAACTGCTCCATGCGCCATCGATTAATGCTTAGTCATTAGATAGTGGCGCTTAATAAATGCAGGAAAAGTAATAACAACAAGAAAGCACTCAGTTAAGGCCTCAGATCATAGAGGAACAGAACTGGAAGATAAGGAATTGTCAAAGAAAGCATAGAGCTGAGTATCATCAGCATAAAGATGATGTTTGAGATCATTTTGATTCAGTAAAGTACTTAATGGAGTGGTATCGAGAGATACGTGCAGAACCCGAGAACAGAGCCCTGAGGGAAGCCGCAGGTGAATTATGTCCGGGCCAACATTGATCCTCCAATAAAAACAGATTGAGAGCCGGGAGTAAGATATAACTGGAACCATTTGAGGATCAGACAGATCTGATACTCTGGACCAGTTTTCAAGGTGTTGAGAAGCAGGAGGAGGAGGAGGAAAAAGGGGAGGAGGAGAGAGAGAGGAGGAAGAAGAAGGATAGGAGGGGAGGAGGAAGAAGGACAGGAGGCTGAGGAGAAGAAAGAGGAGGAGGAAGAAGAAAAGAAGAAGGAGGAAGAGGAATAGGAGGAAGAGGAGGAAGAGAAAGAGGAGGGGAGGAGGAAAAGGAGGAGGAAGAAGAAACATAGTAAGGGGAAAAGGAGAAAGAGAGGAGGAAGAGAAGGAAGAGGAAAATTAGGAAGAGAAAGAGGAGGAGGAGGAGGAAGAAAAGGAGGAGGAAAAAGAGAATGAGGAGGAAAACGAGGAATAGGAAGATGAGCAAAAGGTAAGATTATGAATAGTGTTAACTTTTTGTGAAGCTGTTGATTATCTCACCTTGCATGGTTTTACCTTACTTTACCTTTCCTTACCATATGCTGTACCATACCCTTCATCATCTTCCTTTCGTTACCTTAAAATGGAATAGTTTTTCTGCAAGATTATGCGAATAGTTTGCCAGTCCTATAAATTGAGCTTTTGATGATAGCTTAGGTCTGCAAAGACTAGCAATTCACGTCAGATATAGCTATAACCAGTTTTTAATCTGTTGCCACTAGAATATTTTTGCTCAAACACCTTGATGCATTTATGCTGATGAGTTAAAAACTCATTTGAGGAATGATTTTGAGGATTTCATCAAAGATTTGTTCAGCCCGTTATGAACGTATGTATGTTTGTACGTACATGCTTACGTGATACATACATACATGCTATCAAAAATACATACATATAAACAAACCCAGTGCTTGTAACTATATAAATTCACATACACAGACAGTACATTTACATGCATGATATACATACATGTATGCATACATACATACATGCATACGTACATACTTGCATACGTACATACATGCATACGTACATACATGTATACGTACATACATGCATACATACATGCATGCATACATATAAATGCATATGTGCATACATGTACGTGCATACATGTACGGATGCTTGCGTGCATACATACATACATACATTCATACATACATACATACATACATACATGTATGTACATATGTTTACACAGATTATATGTGGAGATGGATGCAGATACGAGTGTGGACTGAGGGCAAAGGGTGCATTTTCCAGCTTATAACCTTTCCAGACAATTGGGTCAAGGTGGTTTGGAAGGAAGACGGTGCAGACGAGATTCCATGTGCCATTTGGATGATGATGATGATGATGATGATGATGATGATGATGATAGCTTGCTGTTATCCAGGCTATGCCAACCTGCAGGGTGTTAGGAAGCCAATTGAAGCCACACCACGACCGCCCTGACTCACCTTTGGCATTTCCAGAACTCCAGAGCCCTGCTGGTTCTCTCTGAGGAGGCACAGTCAATGTAGTGCTTGGCGGCAGCAGACACTAGTGTATATGCGAACATTATATAGCACATTTACAAGCCTCACAAAAGCTCTCGTGTGGCTCGGACACTCATGAGCATCGGTTGCATAGTTTGATCTGGTGTTGCTCATTGCAGCTAGGCTCGTAATTTATATATTTAATATATAGTTATCGCACTTATTACTGCAGAAATTAGTAAATATCAAGCTAAGGCGCAATACAGATGTGCATGAACGACTTGTTCAAGGTCCAGAGTTGTTGCAAGGAGTCCATTCAGTAGGCTCGACCCCAGCAATCGTTGGATTACGGACCTAGGTCACTACCGCATAGATCATCGTGCCAAACAGACCATGAAGTGCTTTTGGTTGAGAGTAACATTTGTCAGTGTCAGCTACTAATGTTACTTGAATACTCATGACTACTTGTCATAGCACAGAGTCGGTATGTTCTAAATACTGACCCTGCCATCAGTGGCCCGGGAAATGTTTAAGAGTTGTGTGAGCCAACCTCGACCAAGTACAGACCTAAGGTGGATACAATTATACATTATATCCGATATAATCTATAAGAATATTTTTGTCATTTTTTTACAATCACTGGAAACGAATATTTCGTCACTTGCAAAATTTGTGACATAATATCAGAGTATATATCACTGTATTATTTTTTTATAGTATTAAGATATGTATCACTGTATTATTTTTATAGTATTAAGATATATATATCACTGTATTATTTTTTATAGTATTAAGATATATATCACTGTATTATTTGTTATAGTATTAAGATATATATCACTGTATTACTTTTTATAGTATTAAGATATATATCACTGTATTATTTTTATAGTATTAAGATATATATCACTGTATTATTTTTTATAGTATTAAGATATATATCACTGTATTATTTTTTATAGTATTAAGATATATATCACTGTATTATTTTTTATAGTATTAAGATATATATCACTGTATTATTTTTATAGTATTAAGATATATATCACTGTATTATTTTTTATAGTATTAAGATATATATCAGTGTATTAATTTTTTATAGTATTAATGTTTGTTCCGTGGCATAGGTAGATATCTCCGTTGCCCAAAAAAGTTGTGTGAGCATGCTCCTGCCTCGGCTTCACAGAGCCGAAACTCGTGAGCATTGGCACCTTTGGCGTCATGGCTCCCGGGTCCCTGACTGCCGTGCTGGGTAATAATTGCTTGGTGTTCAACTTTAACCCCTGCTGTGAAGCAGAAGAGCTATTTTGTGGTTGCTGGGCTGCTGGGAATGGGTGACCTTTGAACTTAAGAACCGCGTTGCCTCCTCCCCTGAGTTCACTGTTGTTGATTGATTGATTGATTGATTGTTCGGTCGTTCATTCATTCATGCACTCAATTGCTTGCTCATTCGCTTTCTCACTTACTCAGTCGCTTGCTCACTCTCTTGCTTGCTCACTCGCTCACTCGCTGACTTGCTGACTCGCTTTCTCACTCATTCGCTCGCTCACTCTCACTCAATCACTCACTCAATCACTCTCACACCCACCCACTTGTGAATTCATTCATTCATTCATTCATTAATTCTTTTGTTTATTTTATCGTTGGTTGATTTATTCATTAATTCATTCCCTCATCCGTTTCAAGCATTTTTATGAAGCCATTTAGGGTGTTTGCTCGATCCAGCCCTGGCAATAGCATACACTTTTCAAGCTTTTAAGTGTATGTGCTTTTTGCCAGTGCAAAACCTTTGGTGCACTTGGCGTTATTTGCACAGGTGATGCTGCTGACTCCCTTAGCTACTGGGGGGAGGTGGCGGTGATGGGCGGATGCGGTAACACGTCGGCTTTTTACCTTTGTAACCCAGATTCAAATCCAGGTACATCACTTGACATTGAAAGTGTTGGTGAATAAGCTGATCTCCTTATTTCCTCTTTTGCGTGGCGCTGTGAGTTTTGGAAATTTTTTATGCTAGATTGACGTTTTGTTGTTAACTCATGCAACCTGTAGAAAAGGCTGTTGATCTTAAGTGTAAAGTAATGTAATGTAACAAGCATTTATATAGCGCCTTTCGAGCATCTCTCAACAGCGTTGATCTGTTGTTATCTTAGTTGTCAGAAACGTTGTTGAATGCAAGATCTGTTACCATAGCGATCCAGCAATCACTTGACAACGGATGTTCAAATTCACACGACACCGGGCTTTGAGCCTGGTTTGCCTTTGAAAGGCCCGTATACAGATGTTAAAGTACACACACATAGAGGCACCTTTGTGAGGTTCCGAGCACCTGTATGAGGTCCAACAGGTGCAATATAAAAGCCAGATATTTTACAATCCCAAACACCACCCACTGTAGCTGCCATGCTGTCTCTCTGCCTGACTTTTGGATCGTGACCTGGAACTGAACCATTTTTGCCTATCGATTTTGTTTTGACTGAGCGCCTGTGAATAAGCTGGTCTCCGTGATGTGGCTTTTGTTGGGCGCTGTAAAAATCTCGCGATTACGATTACGATTACATATGCAGATGTGAAAGTTTGTGATGTAGGCTTGCTGCGTGCAAAATCTAATCTATTCTGATGACTTCTATTACGCTGTTATCATAATGTGAAAATGTAGTCAAGAATCCATTGGCGAACCCTGGACGAGATCTGACGGATCGTGGTTGAATTAAGAAAGCAAAAAGATCGATCGCTGTTGAATAAAGCTTAATGGGGCACGGTAGCCGATTGGATAGAATGCTGGCATGGTAACGCGGAGAGTACAGGTTCGAGTCTCCTCTCCTGAAGTGATTACTATGTAGGGACCTTGAGGAACTCCTTCACTCACAACTGCTCAGCGCCATTGATTGATGCTTAGTAATTAGATAGTGGCGCTTAATAAATGCGGAAAGCCTTAGATGATGTGATGTCCTGACACCCCTTCTTCCTCTTATCTCTCTCTTTTGACTCCAACCCCAAACACCACCCCCTCCATAACTGCCACGCTGTCTCTCCGTCTGACTTTTGGATCTTGACCTGGAACCAAACCCTTTTGCCTATCGATTTTGTTTTGACTGAGCGCCTGTGAATAAGCTGGTCCCCGCGACGTGGCTTTCGTTGGGCGCTGTAGAAATCTCGGAATTACGATTACGATTGTTAAGATTTCAACTTGTATGCGTGCGAATTAACTGCACTTTCTTGTATATTCTCGGCACCTTAACTTCGTTCAATCGACGAGGGACAAGTGCTTGTTATTTTAGCGCCTGTTTTCAATAACTTCTAGTGCAAATTCCTGTCGTATCTGCTCGGTACCAAGGCTGGTTATTGTTTTCGATTATGAGTTGGCAGTAATTCTGACGGCGGATTTTATGTTTTCTCTGGATAATTGCCTTAGCAACTCGGCGAACGCCGTTCATTAATGTTACACGTTGTTGGCACGTTATTTTGGCCCGTTGTGTTTAATGTATTTATGTTGTTAATGTCTTTCTACCCGAGGTTCGAATGATCCCTGAGGAATCATAAAATTATGTTAAGGGCTAAAAATCTTATTTTTCTATGAAATCATGCATTCTCCTCAGGACTATCGGGAAAAGTGTGTGTGTGTTGAGAGATAGCGAGAGAGAGAGAGAAAGACAGACAGACAGACAGACAGACAGACAGACAGAGAGAGAGAGACAGAGATAGGGAGAGAAAGAGAGAGAGAGAAAAGAGACAGAAAGAGAGACAGAGAGAGACAGAGAGAAAGAGACAGACAGACAGGCAGAGACAGAGACATAGAGAGGAGGATGGAGGAAGGGAGGGAGGGAGGGAGGGAGGGAGAGAGAAAGGGAAAGGGAGAGGGAGAGCAGTCCTCCTTAAGCTAGCCATGAAGCACCATGGGTATCAAGTGTTAGCGACTTCATTTTTCTTAGCCTCGGCATGTAAGGGCGGGTGGCCAGTCCTTTCCCACGCCGGCTGATCTTCCCACTGAATAAATCAATGCATGAATGAATAAGTGGATGAATGAACAGTCAAAAGAATGAATGCATGAATGAATGAATGATTGAACGAACGAATGAATGAAGGAATAAACGAACAAATGAATATGACGTTAAACTGATTGGCTGAGTGGTTTACTTGTGATTTTCGTTGATTAACATCCTTATTTTATGTTAATTATTAGCATAATTATTTTAATGGCTGAGGAACGACGTTATTATGACTGATCGATGTTAACTTTAAGTAGCATTGGATGGCTGGTCTGGTGTACTGACTGGTTTTTTGATTGTTTGGGGAACTGGTTAAATCACTTATTGACTGGTTTTCTCATTAACTTGACTTAATGTCTGTTAATGTCTATTGATCCAATTGAATTATTTCCTGACCTTAAGATTTTCACGAACCTTTTAAACTCAAACGTTGAAACAGAAATGGGATTGAAAAGTTTCCTTTCTGATATTCTTTTTACGATCTTTCGGGCAGAGGGGAGTGCCTCTGCAAAGTCTTCTTGAAGAAGAAGTGCTTAATAAGAGATTGATTACAGTAGCGATAACGCTTACTTAATTCGGTTCTGCTTCTGAGATAAGAAGTCCAATGGCTGAATGAAGTCGTCAAATCTCCGACACAGAGATCGAGATTCCTTCGTCCAATATTCATTTCGGCGTAACTTTTTATCGGTGACGGCAAACAGGAGATCAAAGCCTTTATGTGTGACTTTGAGAAGATTACAGAACAACCGGAGGCAATTGCGTAGATGGGGGTGCAGCGAATGAACCGGGAAACGTCCCGATGATCAGATTCTGGCTCTCCCGGCCCTTAGAGGGGCGCGTTTGTGACCGTCAAGGGGTTTTTATCACCCGATCGACCCGTCATGAAATATTCAACCGCCCTTTTCGTCTCTAGGTGGTGCTTTAGCGTGTTTGGTGTGTTTTCTGCTTCGATGATGATACCACGTGTTGCGCGGTGTAATGTCTTTAGGCAGTTAACACTAGTGTGGCCCAAACGCTCTGGGACTTTCGCTTGTGTCAGTTGATTAGCATAACTGTGTGCTGCGGATTTTATTAATACGCATCTTCGACCATCTGCGAGGGAGTGCCAGTCGGTGGCGGAAACCGTGTGCAGCGGACTACGTCATATCAGGAGTAGAAAAGTCCTGCTTTTTGATAAGAAAAAATTAGGATTTGGGATTTTTCGGTTTTTAGGGTTTATTATTTCCACCAGACGACATGAACAGAACTCAGGCGGTGCATTTAACTTTGAGTTCAAAGCCGAAGTGCATCATAGCCTACTTAAACAATGGCAATGACAACAATTTTACTTAATTATAATTTCTTCCTCAACCAGGAAATATAAAAGCAGATATAAGATTTCTTTTTAACTGTGCTGCGAAAGAGTGGAGACTTATTAGAGAAAGAGCTCATCCAAGGCACAATTCCTGGATCCCTAGCGCGGGGAAGACCCAAGATGACATGGATCGATAACATCAAGTCATGGACTGAATTATCGTTCGACCAGTTATTACAGGAGACGAGGGATAGAAGCAGATGGCACAAAATTGTCCGTCGTGCAGCCAGTCCTCGGCTCGAGGACAGTTGAAGACAAGACAAGACATGCATACATAAATACATACGTACTAGACACATTTATTGCCGCCTATTGGCAGACATGTTTCTCTAGTTATTTCAGAAAACCATGTCTAATTATGG
>OZ029918.1:3444146-3494146 GCA_964023275.1 Norana najaformis | reverse complement strand
AGGAAGAAGAGAAGGAAGAGGAACAACAGGAGAAGGAGGAGCAAAAGGAGAAGGAGGAAATACAAAGGAGGAAGAAAAGAAAGAAGGCGAGGAGGAGGCCGAGGATTCAAAAGAAGTTTAAATGATTAAACGCAAATGTAACGGTTTGTATAGCGACTGTATGGCCTCGACCCTGCTCATTTTTCAATGAATTTATCGGGTGAGGTCCTTCACCACCGCTGCATGTTAGCGATGACTTCAAAACGCGTTGCTTGTTGATAGCATGAAAATATAGATGCTGTCTATTAAGAAAGTTCACATATACACGCTTATACACACAAATATACATCACTGTCGATGGCACAGTTTCCATCTGATGCCCAAAAACTGAATCCTGAACCACGCTGCGAGATTTAGAGGCCAGAGGTTTACCAGTGGGCTATCCATGCAGCTGAGACGGAGCCATGAATAATTCAAGCGATGATTCATACCCTGGTAAATCTTGGCTGACGTAGATCGGCGCCGTCTGTTTCCTTCAGTGTACGGAATATTGGATTATTTAGCAAACACCTGTGATGGCGATTTTCTACTCTACAAGAATCTTAATGCAATTAATCGAACCCTGTCTGTGGATGGACCACGTGGTATGATCTGATGGCCTGTCTTACCAGATTGGAAGGGACTTCTATCGGTTCAGTCTCCTCGTGTCTGCGCTTTGAGATATCTTCTCGTACCGTCGGGAAAGCTGCGAACGTTTGTCAGTTATTTCTGCCAACAGCAGACACTAACGTGTCTCGAGACGCCGGCTGTAAGTGGTGTGGTGTCATATACACAGGTGTGTGTATGTATATATGCTTGCATGTAAGTATGTACGTATGTATGTATGTATGTATATATGTATGTATATATGTATGTTTGGTTGTATGTATGTATGTATGTATGTATGTATGTATGCTTGCATGTAAGTATGTACGTATGTATGTATGTATGTATATATGTATGTATGGTTGTATGTATGTATGTATGCTTGCATGTAGGTATGTACGTATGTATGTATGTATATATGTATGTATGGTTGTATGTATGTATGTATGTATGTAGGCATGTATGTATGTAATGATGCATGTATGTATCAACTTACGTATATATGTATGTATGTGTATATACTTACATACGTATGTATGTATGTATCTGTGTGTATGTACTTACATCTGTATTTTTGTATGTATGTTTGTGTATATACTACATGCATATGTATGTACATATGTTTGTTTATGTACTTACATACATATGAAAGTATGTATCTTTGTGTGTATGTACCTTAGTACGCACGCACGCACGTGTATATGTATGTGAAAATTTTTTTGGCGGCTTTTGTTGGTATCATCTGGCGAATTTATGTCCGGCCGAACCACAATGACATCGTTTCTTGTGCCTGGAGAAGAGCTGCTGATGGCGATTCTGCTCCTGCTTTGTGTGCTGCCATCGTCGTGGTCCAGCAGCTGCAGATGAGCTCGTCATCACACCTGGTTACCTTGGAAACCGCACAGGCATATACGACACGGTGCGTGTTTGCGCCGACTGGAAACGAGACGACGTCACGTGATCCGCCGTCTGTTTGCGATGGGCATCGATTCTTCGGATTCCGCTTAGCTGCCGGTGTTGGCTTGTATTACGCGCTGTAATTGTTGCCTTGGACGAGGAAGAGGAGGAGGAAGAGGAGGATAATGAGGAGGAGAGAATGAGAAGGAGGAGGAGGAGGAAAATGAGGAGAAATTTGAGGAGGAGGGGAATTATGAGAATGAGGAGGAGCAGGAGGATGAGAATGTGGAGGAGTAGAATGAGGAGGAGGAGAATGAGAATGATGATGATGATGAGGAGGAGGAGTAGAATGAGGAGGAGAAGGAGGAAGAGGAGGTGGAGACGGGGAGAGTTGGAAAAGGAAAAAGAATAGAAGGAGGAAGCGGTGGTGGAAATGAAGGAGGAGAGGGAGAAGAAGAAGGAGAGGTAGGAGAAGGAGGAGGTGGGGAGGAAAAGGAAGAGAAGGAGAAGTTGGGAGAGGAGAAGAATGAGAATGAAACGAACGAGGAGTGGTGTATGGGTAGGAGGTGGAGAGAAAGGATAAGTATGAGTTGTCGGAGAAGGAGAAGGAGAGGAGAAACAGAACGAGAGGAGGAAGACGAATTAAAGGAAGAGGAGTAGTTAGAGGAGCAGGAGGAGTGGGACGTGGAGGCGGTGGCGATGATTTTGGTCCGGAAGTCGTCATCGTCCAACTAATAAGTTGATGGTGCACCAAAGGCGACTCGTTCCTCTATGGATTTTGTGAGGAGTGGCGACTGGACGGACGGACGGAGATTGTGCGGTCCATCCATAAAGAAGCCGCGCGCGGACAATGAGGTTCTTGTTTGGGACCGGATTCTGACGTTTGAATGCGATCTGCAATCTGAGGATGAAGTTGATGATGTTGGTGAAATCGGTGAATTGTTGTGGGGGGAGGTTATAAGTGGACAGATTTCTAACCACGGGATAGAGTTTCGTTCTAATGTGATGAACCTCGTGCGTCCGTCCTCTGGCTCCTGCCAAACCGATTGTCATCGGCTGCCCTTTTGTCAAACTTAAGTATAACATTTGCCGCACCGATTGTCAATAGATTATTATTATTATTATTATTATTATTATTATTGTTGTTGTTGTTGTTATTATTATTATTACTATTGTCATCATCATCATCATCACTATTATTATTATTATTATTATTATTATTATTATTTTTTTTTTTTTACCAAGGTAAGTATAATCCCTTGGTTGTTCAAAAATTTCCGGAGAAAAAGAGAGAGAGGGACTCTGGAACGGCTAATCCTCGTCTGGATTCGGCACCACAAATGTACCGTGGAAGGCGACTGCATTGAAACGCTGTAATGTTATAGATAAGCGTTATTATTATTATTATTATTATTATTATTATTATTATTATTATTATTATTATTATTATTATTATTATTATATCGAAACTACTTTCCTCCATCAGCACTTATCTGCGGCCATCCTGCGCTTCAATGCACTCACCTTCAGTGAAGATTAACCTTCTCGTAATTATTCCCCCTCTAATTTTTGTAATCCCGAGGGATGATTTGTACCTCGAGGGAAAAAAATATTATTATGGTTATGTATGATGATTTTGTTGATGGTAGTGGTGGTGGTGATAATAGTGATGCTGCTGCTGATGATTATGATAACGACGACGATAATTATCAGCAAGACTATTAATAATAGCAGTAATAAAAGCATCGAGTGGTCTAACCAGGGCGTTCAGTTATTCATGTTGAAATCGGATATGCCACTGAGAAGTACGCGGCGAATGACGTTAGCGAATTAAAAGCGTGAACTCGTTGGCATAGCTGGGTCTGTGCTAAATGCCAGCGCTTTGCTAAAGGTCTGTTTAGGTTCAAAGTGTGAGTTTCATCGCTCTTGCTCACCGGCTGTGGCCAACGTACCCAGCGTGACAGAGAGATGGAAAGATGGATGGGTAGATAGGGAGATGTACGTTAAATATGGTGCTTTTTGCTGGAGGATTTTCTCACACTTTAGGCCAGGCTGTCTGTTGCAATGTCAGCGGATCTGTGTAACGCCCTCGTAAATCATTTCAGTGGTTCCCTGGCTGAGTCGTCTCGCTCTCAGCCAGAGGGGTGAGGATTTGAACTGATGTTTCCACTTGCGCACCCTATCGAACTCAACTATGAAATGAGTGCACTGTCGGAGCCAAATGGCTTTTTCACATGTCTTTCCGCTTATTATTGGTCTATTAACACAAGGACAGTAGAGTTTGATGCGCGTTGGATGTTTTCCAACCTTATCCAATATAAATCTTGCTGACAGGATTGTAATTGTGCTTGCTGATTTATATAGTGCCTCGGCGGGGTTTCCTTTGATGAGGTGCGCAGACGAGCGTGTTAGCACCGGACTTGTAAGACTTCTTGCAAGTCACACCTTTTTAGATCTGTTACATAACGATGTTATAGCACCTTTGAGATCGTAATCGTAGTACTGAGATTTTTACAGCGCCCAACGAAACCACGTCACGGGGACCAGCGTATTCACAGGCGCTTAGGCAAAACAAAATCGATAGGCAAAAAGGGTTCGGTTCCAGGTCCAGATCCAAGAGTCAGGCAGAGACAGCGTGGCAGCTAGGGTGGGTGGTGTTTGGGATTGGAGAGATAAGAGGAAGAAAGGGAATCGGGATAGGATCTGTGAAACAGGAATTTTTTGAGAGTGGAAAAAGGGACCAAATAAAGGATCAAATGCATGCATATTTATTGTATATATGTTTATATATGAAAATGAATTAAGGCCTTTAAGAAAGTTGAAATTGTTCCACTAGAAACAGCCGAAGAAAAATTTTCAGCTTTTTCTAAAATTATTCCTATGTAGATCTATAATATTATCGTACTGTTAAGAAGTTCTTAAAGAGCCTTCTAAAAGTGCTGTGAGCGCAATTGAAGGGCTGATAAGGTGCCATAGTCTTTACGATGAACGTCTGAAGGGCTCATAAGGTGCAATAGTCTTTAGGATGCACGTCGAAGGGCTCATAAGGTCCAATAGTCTTTAGGATGCACGTTGAAGGGCTCATAAGGTGCCATAAGGTGCTGTTTCGCAACTTAATTGTAATTTATATTGCACGTCTGCTTCTGTCTTGTGTGATGACAGCATAAGATGCTGCCACTTCTGCGATCACCGAATTAATCAGTGGCCTATGAAATCTGTGTAACTCAGTCATTTACAAAAAAGACGAAGAAAAAGAAGATTCGTTTCTTAAGCTGCCGTGAGAGGCAGCAGTGTTTACGATGTGTTAGCGATTTCACTTTTATTAGCCTTGGCATATATTAAGGGCGGGTGGCAAATCCTCTTCCTCGTCGTCTGATCTTCCTATTGGCAATGTACGGTCAATGTACTCATTATAGATGAGTTTGCTAGGGGGCGCAATTTGAGCCGAAATTTCTGCCCTGGCTGGAATTGAACCGCCGACGTCTGGATTGACAATTCAGCACGCTAACCACTAGACTATTGCGCTCCCTCAGTTTTTTTCTAAACTCTTCCAATAATAGCCAAAAGTATTAGAAGAAATCTTCTCGCTCTATTCACCGACCAGTCGAAGACTCGCTTCAATACGTTCGCTGAAAGAACAGACTATGATCGGATCAGACGTCATTATTAGTTTCCAGCACGCATGCGCGAACTCCCAACGCCTCTTCCGGCGACTGCGCACTTCCATGCTTTGCAGTGAAGCGGCTTTCCGCAAAAGTGCACTTCACAGCCCTGCCTTCTCCCGCCTGGCCTACTCCAGATATTAAGAGGGTCGGCCTCTAATTTTCCTAATTATCTGACTTGGCCGGCGACCGGCAAAGCCCCTGGTGGCAGCTTAGCAATTGTGGCCGCGATAAGGACGCGCCGAACGCAGTTATTAAGTCGACATATTCGGTCGAAATCCTCGCCTAATGCCACCCGACACACGTCGGAATGCCAACACAATGACTCGTGACGGCTTAGTGGCTTCGGGCAGCGCCGTTTCTAAGGCAACGACGATGAGTGCGTAACGCGGTAGTCGTCGCCTTGGATACGACGGCGTCCGGACGTTATTGAAATCTGCCGATATTCGGAAATAGGTTTTTGTCAATTAAAATGCCGCGCTTAAGCCCACGTCTTTGCGTGTGTGTGGTGGATGGAAAATTGGGGCTTGACGCGCGCGGTTTTTATGGCTACGGGGGCCGCTCTGTTGCCTTGGAGATCGTAGTGGTTGCTGTGGTAACCGGCCATGGATACATTTTTGTTTGAGTTATTAAGCTGTTGTTGGATTTGTAGAAATTTAAAAGGTTTGATTGTCATGCTAACAGTTATATCCATCTGATCAGATGAACTGGAGTTTGGAAATATGATTGTAGGGCAGTTGTAAGTTTTACGTATGTATGTTTTTACATACGGCGTATAGGACAGAACCGAGTACATACGTACATACAGACTTACATACATACATACATACATACATATATACATATACACATAAATACATACATACACACGTACATAAACACATACATACGTACACATACATACATACATGCACATATATACACATACATACATACACACATACATAAACACATACATACACATACATACATACATACATACATGCATGCATACATACACACAAGATAGATAGATACATACATACATACATGCATGCACGGATGCATACATACGTATGTACGTATGTACTTACGATCTAGATAGGTGTTACTTGCAAGAAATCTTACATTTCCGGTGTTTAGACGCTCGTCTGTACAGCACCTCATGATTGCTGTATAAATATGCGAGCACGATTAAAACCCTGTTACCCAGATGTTATGGGATAAGACTGGAAAACTTCAAATGAAGATCAAATTGTAGTGTCCTCGTGTTGATAGACTAATCAGCGGAAATATGCTTGTAAATGTCACTCACGTATGTACGTAGGTACATATGTATGTATGTTTGTATGTATGTATGTTCATACGTATGTATGTATGTATGTATATATGTGTATATGTATGTATGTATGTGTGTATGTATTTATGTATGTATTTATGTATGTATGTATGTATTAATGTATGTATGTGTGTATTTATGTATGTGTGTATTTATGTACGTATGTATTAATGTATGTGTTTATGTATGTATGTATGTATATATGTATGTATGCATGCAGGTATGTATGTGTATGTATGTGTATGTATTGTTGTATGTACGCATGTATGTATGAATGTGGTACTGTTGTTGACTTCTTCAGATTTTGGGTGAACATCTCTCGGAATCCAATTCTCTGAATGCCGCAGATAAACACTTGTAACATTCCACCAGTTTTGGTTGAAGTCTCAATGGCCCGGATTTTCTTCTTCCGAAGAGGAATTCTGATTTCTTTCTTTTCCGTTTCGTTTCTGATGGTTTAGCGCAGTAAAACAATAGACCGTGCTTTCGCTCTAAACAAACCCGACAATTAACTCAAGTTTTTGTTTAGTCTTGGACCTTTTTGCTTGACATCGTCTTACGCCTCGAGCGGCGAAACCCAGTTCTCGGAGCCTACATACAGGTAAGTTATTCGGCAACCTGCTGCTCCTTGAGGAACGAAATCTAGCGGCAGCATCATAACTCAAGCCCGTTCTCTGCTTTCTGCCTTTCGACCACCCTCCCTCCTCCTGTTCATGCTCCTGCTCTTCCTCCTCCTCTCATCCCTTAATCCTCCGTGCTCCTTCGATTCCTCCTCCCTCCTATTCTTCCCCCTCCTTCAATTCCTCCTCGTCCTCCTATTCCTCCTCCCTGCTCCTTCGATTCTTCTTCCTATTTTCCCTCCCTCCTTCAATTCCTCCTGGTCCTCCTATTCCTCCTGCTTCTTCGATTCTTCCTCCTTCCTATTCTTCCCCCTGCTTCATTTCCTCATCGTCCTCCTATTTCTCCTCCTTGCTTCTTCGATTCTTCCTCTCTATTCTTTCTCCCTTCTTCAATTCCTCCTCGTCCTCCTTCTATTCCTCCTCTCTGCTCCTTCGTTTTCTCTTCCCTCCTGTTTTTCCTCCCTCCTTCAAATCCTCCTCGTCCTCCTTCTATTCCTCCTCCCTCTTCCTTCGTTTCTTCCTCCCTCCTATTCTTTCTCCCTCCTTCAATTCCTCCTCGTCCTCCTCCTATTCCTCCTTCATCCTATTTTTCCCTCCCTCCAATTCCTTCTCGTCCTCCTATTCCTTCTCCCTCATTTTCCTCCCTCCTTCAGTTTCTGATCGTCCTCTTTCTATTCCTCCTCCCTCCTTCTCCTCCTCCTCCACCCATTCTCCGCATCCTCCGTCCTATTCCGCCTGTTTCCCTATCATCTGTTTTCCACGTGGCCTGTGTAGCCAGCTACCAAGTGGTTGCGGGCTGGGCCGTCTGCCCGTCCTAATGGCTCTGCGTCTAAATCCTCAACTACTTGCGTAGGTGAACAGATAACTGATGTGCCGTTGGCTGCTGCTGCTGCTGCTGCTCCTGATGCGGTCGTGGGGGAGGCCGCAGCGGTGTCAGCTTACCTGCCGTGTGTAGCATAGCCTCAGCCCCAGAGCTGATCGCCTGCTTCTCCATTGGCTGTTGCTGACCTTGGCCAGAGGCACCGAGACTGCCAGCCAGGCAGACACCCAGGCATACACAATGAGACGTGGGAGGGGACATAGGAGCATCGTCGGTCCGCTTAGGACGTCGTGCAGAACTCGCAGGTGTGGTGCCAGATCGGTTCTTGGGCGAAAGCAGTTCTAAAATTATTGATTCGTACACGTGACCGATGACGTCATAGAGCGGTGTAGTAGGTGCCAGATATGTTCTGGGGCGAAGCCAGTCTGCCTGCCTGACTCTAGGATCTTGACCTGGAACGGAACCCTTCCTGCCTGTCGATTTTGTTTTGACTGAGCGCCTGTGAATAAGCTGTTTTCCGCGATTTAGCTTTCGTTGGGCGCTGTCGACACCTCGAGCTTACAATTTCGATTCCGAGAAATATTGTGATTGGTTCACGTGACCGATGACGTATGATAGGTGAGTGGTGTGGTGCCAGATAGATTCCGGGGCGAAACCAGTTCTGAAAATATTGTGAGTGGTTGACGTGACCGATGACGTCGCTGTGTTGCCCATTGGCAACAAAAAATTCCTCTTTCACAGATCCTATCCTGACACCCCTTATTTCTCTTATTTGTCTGTCTTCTGTCTCTCTCTCTCTCTTTCTCTTTCTCTTTCTCTCTCTCTCTCTCTCTCTCTCTCTCTCTCTCTCTCTCTCTGTCTCTCTCTGTCTCTCTCTCTCTCTGCTCCAATCCCAAACACCACCCACCGCAGCTGCCACGCAGTCTCTCTGCCTGACTTGGATCTTGACCAGGAACCGAACCCTTTTGCCTATCGATTTTGCTTTGACTGAGCGCCTGTGAATAAGCTGGTCCTCGTGACTCGGCTTTCGTTGGGCGCTGTAGATATATCGGAATTACGATTACTACTGCCAATAAAAGTGGGCGGAGTCGGAACCGTTTTCGCTCGGGATCCGATCCGGCACCACTCACAGGCTCCCATCGCAGGCGGTGGATACAGCGGCCGCATCCTGCCAGATCATTCCATTCGGTGGTAGAGTCTGGTGCTATCAACTGACCCAGGCGCTCGGTGCTAAATATAAGCAACTAACGGACGGTCAGGCGCTCGGTCGGTCGACGAATTATGGATTTCAATACCTGCGAAGCCTGACGAACTGAGTGGGATTCTAGAACAAGTTATGACTGTGGAGGTATGAACGTAAACCTGTTCTTGATAACCAACGTAAATGCGTATAACTATAACACCAGCTTTAAAAACTATACGGATGTTAGCGATAAGCGATTACGAGCGTGGCTGGAACGCGAGCAGTCGTGAAGCTCGATGATATCGAAGCATCGTGGCTTTCTGCCAGGTAGACCAGATTCAAAAGGTCACATTACAGTCTTCCCAGAAGGCCGCAGTTCAAGTAATTTCTTACGATACATTTGAGTTACTTTATTCGTCTGTAGAAGATAGATTTATCCAATCTGTCAACGAACCAATCTTTCAATCATCAGTTAATCAATTAGTCAATCAATCAATGAGTCAGTCGATCAATCAGTCAGTCAATCAAGTCTGTTGAAACATTTTCACAACAGGTAACATATATAGCAAAACTGCAGGGCAATTCTACAACAAGCAGATGAAGCTATATTAGCTTAACCAATGATCCTCCTCACATGCATATCTAGCTGATAATTAATTTCTTGACCACCAGGGATAGAACAGGTTAGAAATGAAAGTAGCGAATTCCAAACTGGTTTCCCGTTTATAAGTTATAACTCTTTCGGCAAACAAGTCGTTGGTAGAGGGATAGCAAGTACTGTTTTAACTTTTTCTGAAGAAAGTTAAATTTTCTATATGTCTTATCTTATCAGGCATATTGTTGCTTTGCTTAGGCACGTGAATTTACAGCGATTTCAGGTTGCATTAGTATCTGGTTCTTCTAGACATAACTTTTTAGTGTGTTGACATGTTGATAACATATATGACTGGTAGAGGAGTGATGCATGATTGTTTATGAAGTTGAGGAGTGGCGATATATTTATATGGATAGGTACGTATGCTGTGGATTTATGTATCTCTTTAGTGGTCTGAGGTAAGCTCTGCATGAAATGTCAGTGGCTTTAAGACTGGAGAGTATTGTTGGTGCAACAGCCATGAGATGCAGAATTAATAAATAGGTATGTACGAAGGAAAGAGGTATTGTTTATGTGGTATTAAAGTGCAATACAGTAGTGTATCAGTAAAGCGTTTGATCGACTCCGTGTAACGACCCTGGACAAGTTGTTTGCGCACACCGTGCCTCTGTTACGAAGCAGTATAATTTGGTTCTGGGGTAAGCTGGGAAGTAAACAGCAAGTCCTGCGATGCGCTGGCCCCGTGTCCCGAACCTTGGGATTCGTCCACTGCCGGCTCAAGGGCCTAAAGACAAGGAAATGAGCACCGCCCTCTGCGTCTTGCGTGTAGCATATGGTATTTTTTATTTATTATGAATACGAATTATTAGACAGACAGTAGGAGTTCAAGCAAAAAGGTGTGAATTTAAATAGTGACCAAAAGTTGAGGCAAAACATTGTGCTGAGGGTTGTAAGGAATAAGTTTAGTTTAATAGTGTCAAAGCTTTGTGTAGATGGTTGTAATGATAACAGCGTTTAATGGCACTTGTGTTTGAGTTCAGGAACTGTTTTGTTTTGCTCTGCCTGAAATAGGAGTAAAGTTGATCATAATTAGACTTGAGTGTTGTTTGGTGTTGACTGCTGAACAAAACATTTACTCGGCACTTCTGAGAGCATAATATTAAGATTTGAAGTGGCACTTTATCTCGCACACTTCGCTAGGAAATGCGGAAAACACACCATAGAGCAAGTGTAGAACATGTCTGTTTGTTATTCTTGAGCATTTTCAGGCTAAGATCCTGAATCAGTTTTGTTGAACCGCCCCAATTTACGACCTTCAACCTGTTCATAGTGAACTGGACTCTTTTCAAAACAACTGAAGTCTGAACTGCGGTCTTTGTCTGGACTTTGTGATGGTCTGTGAGTCATCTTACCATTAGTGCCCGGGGTATAGGCTGGTCCACTAGCTTTTGTTGGGCTCTTAGATTCTACTATACCATATAGTACGCAGTACCGATCTTTAGCGTTTTTAGAGTGGCGCTATAGAAGTTCCTAGATTATTATACGTATTAGCTACATTACTCGCACACGCCTACGATTCCTTGCTCAGTCGATGGACATATGGCGTGTTAACAAATGCATTACTTACTTATTATAAACCCAGACACGGGATAATGAACGTGCGTTGGTCTTTGAAGCCCCCTCGGTCTGTGCAAGGGAATAAATTACTTTCTTATATACTGCAGAAAAGTGTACCGCCTGGGGGCGTGATTCGTCTAGGTTAGTACTCAGTGGGGCCCCAGAGTTATTGCGCTCCCAAAAGTCTTAGTCAGACCCGGTCAGCGGTCTTGCCATTTATTCATTTTTGCTAACTTTAATTGTGTACTGATCGTTCTGATCATGGTTTATATTTTGTATATGCGTTTCACGGTAAACTAATAGAGGGGCATTGTAATGTCCATCTGTTACCTCCAGGAATGATAGCAGGCAGAAGTAACTGCTGGAAGAGTCACCACTGATGGGCTCCCGCGCACACGTAGAGCTCAGCCAATGGAGTCCCATCCAGGGTTGAGAGTTGATACAATGTTCAGAGCTCCTGGTTCATGATGTGAGTGCTAACATGGCTCTTACTCTTAACGCCAATACGATTCATTTAGTTCAGGAGTATTTTTCAAGGCCACTGGAAGGAAGGTTGGAGCCACAGTGATGTTGGTGCCAAGACCCGGATGGTTGTTTAAGGAAACTGAGATGCTTCAAGGCGAGAGAACAGGTTGAATGAAGAACAGGAACCATGTGTAAACAGTGTATTACCAGATATGTTGTTGGACGTGTACTTTTTCATATTTAGACATTGTATTTTGACCTTGGGATTTTTTGCTTTCAATTCTGCATGGAGTGTTTCAACTTGTGTGCGTAAATCGAAGCATTGCTGCAGAATTGGAAGGTAAGAGAACCAGTGAAGGACTAAGACTGCGTTGAATAGACAAAGGAGACGAGGACATAACAGGAGTCGGGCTGACCATGAGAAAAACAGGGGGCTTGACATCTGACCGAAAAGACTGGAGGTCATTCAATGGAGGTGCTGGTGGTGGGTGGTGATGTGGTGGTGTGTTGTTGGTATGGTGTGGCGATGGTGGTGGGGTGTTGGTGGTGGTGTGGTGTGATAGTGATGGTGATGGCAGTGATAAGGGGTAAGAGTTGTCCAGAAAAGCATATTCATGTCATGTGCAAAAGTATTTTTAAGTGAAGTACTTGTATGGGTCGATTAGCTGATTACCAGCCTGAGCTGTTCCTCCTACTACAGAGTCAGTGATGGACGTGATGTGTATTTTCTGTCTTGCCTTGATGAGATTGTCCGTCAGAAGTTGGACTGATAGCGTGACTGAGCTTCTCAAAGGTCAACTGTGAACAGTCCTTAGGTATCTGTTACCTGTATCGGAGCCTATCAGTTGACAAGGCGGCCATTTAGATTCTGCGTTGTTTTAGTTGAAACCGTTACGCTTTTCTCTGCTTTCTTTGCTTTACATTGCCATGCCTTAACGGCAAAGCTTTGCAAAGCCTTGACGGCAAAGCTTTGGCTGAGTATTTACGGCAGTGTTTTGTCAGGCTTTGACTGTAGTAATCTGCCTTGTACGCAAGTTGTACTTTTACAAATGATGTGTGATACAAAAAAATGACACTGGCGTGGTGAGAATGCCAAAACACATTTAGTGTCTTGTGATAAAGTGCAGGTGGCACGGTGGTCTATTGGTAACGCTTTTGGTCACTGATCATGCGGTTGCGGGTTCGACTTCGTGTAGTAAACTATGGGCAAGTTGTTTGCTCTCGTTTGTGTCTGGCAAGAAGCAGTATAATTTGGTACCATCGTAAGCTGGGAAGTAAAGGGCAGGGTCATTCATCGATGCACTGGCCACGTGTCCAGGACTTAAGGATTCGTCCATTGCCGGCTTAAGGGACTAGGGAAAGGAAATGAGCGCCTCCCCTACGTCTCACTTGTGGGGTATGGGACACACTTTACTTTTTACTTTAATAAAGCGCAATTATTGTGGCCTCTAGTCGGACAATTATGCCTGAATTCTGTATAGGTATCGATGTTTGGCTGCAGTCAACAACGACTCTAATTGAACAACAAAATACTATGTTTAAGGCTGCTTTTCTGACAGTAGTGTCTGTGTATATTTGACATTCATTGTAAGAGCGTGACGCCTTGTCATGCTGACATGACAGAATTTAACGACGCATTATAGCAAGATATGTTTGACGTCTTCCGGAATGTTTATGACGCTGGGGGACTCTTCTGTCAAGGCTGACGATGATTCCACTTTTCCATGTTGTTGTTGAATCTGCTTTTCCAGATTGTCAAAGGGCATTTTGAAAGAGCCCCATGCCATTCTTAGTCTTTGTTTATCCGGTCCTCATCTTGTTATGTTTACGGGACAGTTCAAAGTTTAATGTATTGCCGTGGTGATGAAGTATATAGCAGTAGTTCGAAGGCTTTAAGCCAAGAACAAAAGTTTGTAAAAGACTTTGAGGAAAACATGAAACTTAACCAATAATATTTTCTAAGATATGTTCGCTTGTCATAATGGTCCTTACAGCATCACTTGGTGGAAACCAGAGGTAGAACTGAGCTGGGCTTCTGGGAAGTGAGGAAATAAGTGAGTACGTATTTGAACATTTCAGATTTCACATGAAAGGATACCCTGTCTTGCGAAGACTGTACTTGTCCGCCTGAAGAGATGGCAAGAGCTGCGGAAAGTATTGGCCTGGAAACTGCGATTTCAGGAAGAGCTTCCCGTCTGCTTAA
Source organism: Norana najaformis (assembly GCA_964023275.1). Lineage (NCBI taxonomy): Eukaryota > Metazoa > Annelida > Clitellata > Crassiclitellata > Hormogastridae > Norana > Norana najaformis. Next base: position 3,480,142 of record OZ029918.1, on the reverse strand, counting down.
GCAATTAGCTCTTCTGCAGTGTAGTTTTTCCCACATATTAGCCATCTGTGAGCCATTTTAAGAGCCACAGTAACCCAACCAAATTAACGGGAAATGAGAACTTTGAAAAGTCCTGCAGCATAAGCGGATAGCGGATACATATTCATGATTGGACTGTACAGTGTATAGCGCATGTGCGAGATCCTTAAAGGCGCTACAGAAATAGTCATATACATACGTACGTGCAAACGTGATTCTCAGTGCATTCTCGGTAGAAATCTTACATGTACTACATCGGCTTCTGAATCAGTGTAAGGTAAAGTAAGTCTCCAAAATTCTCAACTGTTTGTGGAGCACAGTAGTTGTAGTAATGTAATAGTAATATCCAGTGCTTAGCGACATCTTACGGCTGCCAGGGTCACCCTACCTTCACCATCATCACCTGTGACATGTCCCTGTCTGGAGCTATGCAGTTTCCACATGTTGCCAACCGTATGTGTGTATGTATGTATGTATATGTGCATGTGTATTTATATCACTCTCTAAATTTCTTTGGACACATCTCAAGCATGGATAACACCAGGATGGTCAAACAAGTGGTGTTTAGAATGATGGATGGCCAAGGGATCAGAGGTAGACAGCGCAGAGAATGGCTGGATGACGTCAGAGACTGATGGGAACTGATGTGTACAACTTGAGTCTGTTGGCAGAGAACAGAGGACAGTGGAAATCTACAGAGAACCGTGTGATCAACATCAATGGGAGATGGGCCCATGGACTTAAAGAAGAAAAGTATGTATGTATGCATGTATGTATGGATGGATGTATGTATATATGTATTATGTATGTATATATATGTCTGTACAGATGTATGTATGTATGGATGGATGTATGTATGTATGTATGTATGTATGTATGTATGTACTGTATGTATGTATGTATGTATGTATGTATGTATGGATGTATGTATGTATGGATGTATGTATATATGTATTATGTATGTATATATGTCTGTACAGATGTATGTAGGTATGTATGTACATATGTATGTACAGATGTATGTATGTATGTATGTAGGTATGTATGTACATATGTATGTACAGATGTATGTATGTATGTATGTATGTATGTATCTGTAGCTATATTTGTGTTTGCATGCATGTATGTATGTATGTATATGTGTGTATGTATGTATGGATGTATGTATGGATGTATGTATGGATGTATGTATATATGTATTATGTATGTACATATGTATGTACAGATGTATGTATGTATGTATGTAGGTATGTATGTACATATGTATGTACAGATGTATGTATGTATGTATGTATGTATCTGTAGCTATATTTGTGTTTGCATGCATGTATGTATGTATGTATGTATGTATATGTGTGTATGTATGTGAGTATGTATGTATGTGTGCATGTATGCTTTTATGGATGTATGTATGTGTCTGTGGCCATTTATATAGCCCCTTTAAAATCTGACAAGAATCTGTTATGGGTATCTGACAGATCTAAAGAGTTGAATCTTGAGCTATCTCTCTCGGAAAAGTACATATCTTCAGGGGAAGATTGTTCCAGAAGCCGTCTCTATGCTGGGCTCATCTCAAGACCATACCTTTATTTTATTTATTTATTTATTTATTTATTTATTTTCAGGTTCTCTTTGTCAGATCCAATGCTGTTGTATTGTGTTTAATCTGAATCCTCCCATAGATTTCCTCGTTAATCTTAGTCTTCATTTGCATATGTTTCCTCAGAACTTTCACGCATACATTTATCTGTGTAAAAACACGCTTAGACATGTCGGTAACTGGTCCGTGGTCCAGGTAATATATTTACAAATAGACACTGGTGTACATCAGAGAGCTTCGTGTATCTTTTTTAATTCAGCCTGGCCTTAAATCACAACGCTCTTCTGCCCCCGGAGATTTACAAGTTCCCTACTTCCGCATATGTTCACTCTGCAAAGTCTGTTTGGGCCTTCGGACCTCAATTTAAAACTCACCTCTTCCTTGACTGATTCCCTCCGTAGGCTGTCTCTGTGACTTCTGGGGTTCCCTTGGCCTTTTGACTGGACTCAACATGGAATTTGGCTTGGACAACGATTTTGCTTAGAAGCGATCATCGGCTGATGCCTTGAGCATTATTGCAGTGGCGCTATAGAAGTTCTTAGATTAGATTAGATTAGATATCGTTACGAGCGCATCGTGCTTTGCATCTTCCTCTTGGAACGACCTTCCTTTAAATATTCGCATTGTTTCAATTGATTCAGCTCAACACTGAGTTTCTGTTTACCCTAAGTTGCAGTTGTTTAGATAGCCAGGTGGCCGTGTAAGTTGCGCTGTTGGAAGGTGTTTAAGGGCGCTATATAAATGTTTTGCCTGCATTATATTACCCATACAACGCTGGCGCCGTCACACAATCTAATTTAATATAGAGACTTCTATAGCGCGGTTATCATATTATCCAAGGCATCAGTTGATGGTCGCTTCAGTTCAAAATTGCAGTCAAAATCGTGAACCGTTGGAGAAGCCGGGTTGAATTCCGATAGGTCAGAGAAACCAGAAGCCAGGTACGGTGGGTAAGGAAGTTGGAAGAGATGTGTCTTAAGTTTAGAACTGAATGGCATCAAAGAATTGACAGAAGGAACTGAACTGGTCAGTGAATTCCAAGGCTTTGGACCAGCTACCGAAGAAGGCCCGAGAACCAAATATTGTTTGGGTATGGGGCACAGCAGGAGTCAGTGTCCATTGATAAGAGTTAGTGTTAGGGTTGAACATGTACCATAGACAGGTCGGCTGATTTAAAGGTGGTACTTGATAATCAGCGAATATACAAAATTTAATTATTTTCTTTAACGATGATCAAAACGAAAACTCCAGACTGTCTCATCGCCATAGTCAAACTCAAAACTATATATCACTGTAAGAGTAAACACCCCTGCCCTCTAACGAACAAATTAAGAAGTCAATTATTGCTACTGCCATCTATCGAATAACAGAGCAGTGATAGTAGTTATAATATTTAACAGTACTTTGTGAAATAATGTTATGAGGACAAAGTAATTTCTATGCACTGGGACAGGGACCCGAGGTAGAGGCAAGGGAATTGTCCTCAGAAGGGACAGTTTGCAGAACTAGCGCGCGGTTGCTCTGCGCAGGATAGGCTAAAGCAAGTTACATATCGCAGCACAAGTTGCGATATTGAAAAGAGGAATCCTGTTGATCGATAGCCGTATCTGTTCTTGCTATACATCCCAAGAAACCCGGGACTACACCGGAGGAGAGGAGAAAAAAGGAGACGAGAGGAGAGCAGAGCAGAGCAGAGCAGAGGAGCGGAGAAGAGAGGAGAGGAGAGGAGAGGCCTGTAAACAAGTGTTACCTTTGCCTTCTTACCGTTATGTGCATCTGTACTTGCGTCTAGATGCTTCTGCATATCTTGAGATAAACATTTTTGACACAGTTGTGCCATATTTTGTCTGATTTACTGTCGGATGTTGCCGTAGTTCTGGAGCAGGGTTGTCCAACTTATGGCCCACGGGCCATGATCCGGGCCGCCGAATGGGTTCATCCGGCCCACAGAGCCTTTCAGAATATTGATTTTTTTTGTCTAAAATTCTGAACTGCAAAGTTGAGTACTTGTGTAAGCAAAACCAATGTCAAGTATCCCTTTAGTAGAAAAAAAACCAGCAAAAGTATGAATATTTCCGATCGGTCCGAACAGCTTCAGAAGTGTTGCTGTGGTTGGTCCCGCTTTTTGGAATGGTCTTCCTAATGACCTACCCCAGGAATTTCTTAGTCTCTTTCTCCTCTTTTCTGCAAGCGCTTGAAGACCTTCCAATTTCCCAATGCTTCTGGGTTGTCGGGCCGGGAGCGCCTCTGATGAGTCTATCTTGAAGTTCCGCTTTATATATTTTCGATTACATTACATCATATTACATGTGGTGTCTGATCTTAATTTAGGCAAATAAAATTATCGTTCAGTAGTATGCGTTGTTTTGAATATTGATGAAATTCTGACTTTGCCCCCCTCTCGAAGTCTTAGAAAAATGGCCTTGTGACCCTTCACCCCAAAAGGTTGGACCCCTCAGCTCTAAAGCGTCCGAAACTTGAGCCTGGAAGCGATAGGCCTCTGCTTTTCCATGCTGTGTAAGACTTCGACTGGCGATGATTGAACGGACGAACTATTTATTTAGATTTGTTTATCAAGCGCAGAAGTAATGATAGAATTTTCGTTAAATTCTGGACTTTTCGGCATCAGTTTATTTTTCGGCTGGTGCCCTGGTGCGGTGTTTTTCCTCGTGGCTAAGTGTGCGTGGGTGCAGAGTACGCCAGAAGTGGGCAATAATAAGTAGGTGGGCTGCAGCGAGGACTTGGTTGTAACCAGATAGGTGGGAGGAGAGCAGAAGGGGAGGGGTGGATGAATGGGGGTGGTGCTTGACTTGGCTCTTGCTCTGCAGGGTGTGTTCCGAGTACGCGGCTAGTGTAGTGCTCCGAGTGCCTTAAATGCACCTCCTCGTTCGTTAGGCATGCGCACTTTATGGCTACTCGGTGCGTACTCGGAGCGGATTTGGAACACGCCTAGCTTGTGAGTCTATCGTTCGTTGTTAGTGGCTTTGATTATTCAGGCCAAAGAATGACTAGGGAGGAGGAGCAGGAGGAGGAAGAAGAAGAAGAGGAGAGGAGTAGGAGCAAGGAGAAGTAGGAAGAAGTGGAGAAGAAAGAGAAGACGGAGGAGTAAGAAGAGGAGGAGGAGGAGGAGGAGGTAGAAGAGAGGAAGAGGAGGAGAAATAGGAAGGAGAAATAAGAAGAGGACGAGGAGAAGTAAGAGAAGACAGAGGAGTAAGAAGAGGATAAGGAGGAGGCATAGGAAAAGGAGGAGGAGAAGAGCAGACGGAGGAGTAAGAAGCGGAGGAGGAAACGGGGAAGGAGGGGGAGGAGTAAGATCAAATCGAGGACTAAGTAAAAGAGGAGGATAAAAAGAGGAGGAAGAGGAGAATGATGAGGAGGAGAGGAGCAGACGGAGGGTAAGAAGAGAAGGACGAAACGGAGAGGAGGAGGAGTTTAATAAGAACAAAACGAGGACTAAGTAAAAGAAGAGGATAAAGAGGAGAAGGATAAAGAGGAGGAGAGAAGTAAGGTGAGTAAAGAGGACTCGCATGGCCAACAGATGGTCGTCCTCTATGTAAACGTCGATGTTCAGATGTACGTGTCGTGTGTTGTTTCGGCAGATGCTCTCTGATATCCGATGCCACGGATGGCATCCTTTGAAAGCCAGAAGGCCTTCCGCTACAGGACACATTTCCTCTATGACATTTGAAATTCTCAACTAACTAAAAAAGTAATTTAAAAAGTAATATCAGTAACAGATAAAGGACAGTCTGTGCGATGACCAGAGACATTCACTACCGTTTAGTTTTCAGAAAATATGCTTAAACCGTACTTTTATTTCGCATCCACATAGATCCACTGCTCGTCGTTAGGAACGCAGATGGCCTACCGGGGAGCTCCATCGAGAGATACTTAGCGCTGTATAAATGTGTAGTTTCGTACATTACAGTGGACGTGTCTTGATTGGCAGTTTCGTCGAGACCACTACACGGTCGCTCGATTACACCTCATTGCTCTTGTTATGTCGAGAGATGCCATTATTTTGCTCATTTCCTTTAGCGCATCTATGGCTAACCCATTTCCTTTTAACCGCCCTAGGCACTTGGCACACTCTCTCACTCGTCCGGATGCCTTTACACCTAGCTAGCTCCTCTCATTGTAGCGCCTGCCTGCCTGCCTGCCTGCCTGCCTGCCTGCCTGCCTGCCTGCCTGCCTGCCTGCCTGCCTGCCTGCCTGCCTGCCTCTCTGCCTCTCTGCCTGCCTGCCTGCCTGCCTGCCTGCCTGCCTGCCTGCCTGCCTGCCTGCCTGCCTGCCTGCCTGCCTGCCTGCCTGCCTGCCTGCCTGCCTGCCTGCCTGCCTGCCTGCCTGCCTGCCTGCCTGCCTGCCCGCCTGCCCAGGTAGGTAGGCAGTCATGTCGTCTTACAAGCTACCTGTCTATTGATCATCGCCGGTCGCGTGCATAATTCGGCGTTCGGGCTTTTCCGACAAAGCGCCGAGAACTAATGAGATGGAGACCCGAGGTCTTTGGCGAATAATTGGTCAAATCTGCGGCGTTCTTTCGGGCGGTCGATGGGCCTTCCATGCGAACGCTGTCCGTTGCGATCAAATCGTTCTAATGACGGGAAAAACGGGTGAGCGATGAAAGCGAGGCGAGTAATTCGTGCTGATTGGAGGAGTCTCGGATATCTCCTCGTCAGGGCAGGACATGAAAGTCTTCGTCAACTGTCATTGTTGCTAGGGAGTGCGTGGAAGAATGGGCTGCAGGCAGCGGACGGAAGGATGGAAGGACAGACGGACGGACGGACGGACGGAAGGAAGGAAGGACGGGAGGACGGACGGACGGAAGGAATGACGGACGGACGGAAGGACGGACGGACGGACAGAAGGACGGACGGACGGACAGAAGGACGGACGGAAGGGAGGACGGACGGACGGAATGACGGACGGACGGACGAAAGGACGGACGGACGGACGAAAGGACGGACAGAAGGACGGACGGACGGACGGACGGAAGGAATGACGGACGGACGGAAGGATGGACTGACGGACAGAAGGATGGACGAACGGACAGAAGGACGGACGGAAGGGAGGACGGACGGACGGAATGACGGACGGACGGACGAAAGGACGGACGGACGAAAGGACGGACGGACGGACAGAAGGACGGACGGACGGAAGGACGGACGGACGGACGGACGGACGGACGGGGGATTTCGTTGCGCTGACATGTTGGCCATGTTGTGTCATGCAGACGCATTTATCTGCATCATTTCCTTATTCGCTTCATTCAGTTTCCTTCTCTCTTTTATCTTCACGTGTAGTCTTTTCCATCTCTTCATATTTCCTGTTGGTCGTGTGGTAAGGCGTGTTGCCTTCATTGGCAGTGACCTGGTTTGAATCTAAATGCATCGTAGTGATGTGCGACGCGGTAATAATTAACTGTAATCCGACGATTGTGGGTTGGAACCTGCAGAGCGGACCCTTTATAAGTACACTTACACTCTTGCGCTTCAGATTCTGATATTTTGACCTTGAACACATATTAAGTGCATAAAACAAATGAATAAAAATAAAATGAAGCACATTGACTCCTCCTCTTCTTCCTCCTCCTCCTCTTCCTCTTCCTCTTCCTCTTGTTTCTTTATTGTGGTAAGCTTAATTAAAGCAACATGTGATGAGGCATAGTAATTGTTCTTCATTTGAACTCATTTGTTTCCCTTTTTATTCTAAACATGAATTTTTATAGTATTCTAAAAACTATTGATTTGTTCTGGTGTTTCAGGAGATTTGAGAAACTGCGGAGAGGATTTTAGAACACAGATGTATTCGAAGTAGCAACCGACGTCGTAGCCTCGTCATTCTTCTTCTTCGTCTTTCTTTATCGTTCCTTTGAGTTTGTTGACGACGACGACGTTCAGTTGCCGTAGCAACCGTAGTTATGACAATGGAACCGAATAATAATGCCTCCCCGAAAAGCAATGGAAACGATCCGATGTTAACGACCTTGACCTTGAGAATGATCATGCAGGGAAAAGTGAGTGACCTAAAAAATTCAGAAGTCGTTAACTTATTAACTCAGTACAAAGTAAAATATTTACTAAATTCAGAAGTCGTTAACTTATTAACTCAGTACGAAGTAAAATATTTACTAAATTCAGAAGTCGTTAACTTATTAACTCAGTATGAAGTAAAATATTTACTAAATTCAGAAGTCGTTAACTTATTAACTCAGTACGAAGTAAAATATCTACTAAATTCAGAAGTCGTTAACTTATTAATTCAGTATGAAGTAAAATATTTAGAAGTGTAAGTTAACTATTAAATTCGTTGTCGTGTTTACACTTCGGTCGAATGATAGTAATCGTAATCGTAAGCTCGAGATTTCTGCAGCGCCAACGAAAGCTATGTCAAGGGAACCAGGTTTGACAGAGGCGCAGTTGATCCTTCAACCTCTGAGCTGTGCTTCTGAAGAGCTTCAACAGAGGTGTCTGATCTCGTGGGTTACCTTTAGCCTTATACACACTTGTCTACATGCATCCGCAGAAACATAAACAGTGAAGGTAACACACTTGTTACCGATCTGTATAGAAACTCAGAAGCATAAATGTAAAGGTTACATGATTTTTTACCCATCTGCATAGAAACTCCTCACAAGCATAAAGGTAAAGGTAACATTTGTTTATCTACCTGTATAGCAACTCAGCAGCATAAGGTAAAGATAACACTTGTTTTTCTACCTGCGTAGAAACTCAGCAGCATAAGGTAAAGGCAACACTTGCTTACCTACCTGTATGAGAAACTCAGAAGCATGAAGGTAAGAGGTTACAGTGCCTTTTAAAACCTCCCAAAGAACCTCATTGTGGCGTTGTTGAAATGAAATGCCAAATAGTAATCCTTATTATATCCAGATTTTTCACTGACACAGAAATTTTGTCTTTCTTTTCAGGAGGCTGGTAGCATCATAGGGAAAGTAAGTGAAGTTTCTAGATTTTGTCTAAACTTTGTAAATGTTGTTCCTGACTTAAGTTCGTTAAATTATTAAGGCAAGTTCATCAAAGGGTTTTAGTTTATGAAGTCATTGTGTATATCGTGGACTCGTAAGATAGTAATTGTGTTTCTAACTGACGATCTGAGGTGGCAAGATGCAAGAAGGTCTAAACACCTGAATCTTACATGTGGCGGAATGACTGACGCGTCACTTTTCACCTCAGGGACCCAGGTTCTAATCCAGGATCAGTCAAGGCATGAAGTTGACAGAGATCACTTCGATGGATTTGCTCATGACCTTGGAGGTCTTTGCGTTTGATGCAAGTGCATCCTAATGCTCAGGTGATGATGATGATGATGATGATGATCTTGTGATGTCAACATCTGGCTAGGGTGATATAAGATTCATGAGCTTCATCATATCTATCGTAATCATATTCATTATTAAACATCATCATAACATTCGTTGTCATCATCATCATCATCATCATCATCACCACCACCGCCATCGTCATCACCACCGCCATCATCATCATCATCATCATCATCACCATCGTCCTTGTAAAGACAACTGCAGTGGCTGTTGTCATTGTTGTTGTATGTGATAACGATGATGGTGATGGTGATGATGATGTGATGGAACTCATTGTGATGACGAGTGTGATTACGAAGACGGTGATGATGATGATTTAAATTATATTCAAGCAGCTGTTGCTGAACTGGCTGCTGATGGTGTGAATCGGAAGCTAAAGGGTTAACGTGTTAAGCTGTGCGCATATGTTTCGTCTGCACTTTTTGCGTTATAGTTATTTTTGAGCCGACTTCTTCTTAGTCTTGCTGTACTTATATTTCCTCATCTTCTGTTTTTTCGTATTCTTCTTCCTCTTCGTTTTGTTGACGCTTCTCCTAGGAACAGACGACTTCAGCTGCTCTGGAACAAGTTGTTAGTTGCTGCTTTTGAGTGGTTTACGTGTGTTGTCCCGAACATGGACTTCCTTCGATTACGAATTGAACAAGAACCACTTGCGCTAATGTTATTGTTGAGCCGACTACTTATTCCTGTTCTTATGTTCCTTCTTCTTCTTCCTCTCCTTCTCTTTCTCCTTTTCCTCCACCTCCTCCTTCTCCTCATCATCTTCCTTCTCCTTCTTCTCCTCCTTCTCCTCGTTCTCCTCCTTCTCGTTCTCCTTCTCCTCCTTCTCCTTCTCGTTCTCCTTCTCCCCCTCCTTTATATTGTTGACGCTTCTTGTCCGAACAAATTACCTCAGCTCCTCAGGAACAAGTTGTTAGGCCGTTCTTTGTGAGTGATTTGTGTATGTTGTCCAGGACATGGACTCCTTTCGAATAGTAATGAACGAGAATCTGGCGCTCGGCCAACATGCAGATTGTTTTGGCAGGCTGCAGTGCATTTAGGGTGCAGGATTATACAGGCTTTGAGCCCAGTTGATATTGGGAAGGAGTCCGTGCCCCTTTGGACTCCAGCGTTTACAAATAATCTGGGTAATATCCGGGTTGTTAGTTGGAGTAACTTGCTCCGATGTCAAAGTCCTGATTTAAGTCATATCTTATGGTAACCATTGTTTTGGTGGGAAGGATCCTTCTCATACTTTCTCTTTCTCCTCCTCCTCCTCCTACTCCGCCTCCTCCTCTTCCCTTCCTCCTTCTCTTCCCCTCCTCCTCCTCATGCTCATCTACCTCTCCTTTCTCCTTGTCCTCTACCTCCTCCTTATCCTATTTCTCCTCCTCCTCAGTCTTTCTTCCTCCCCTCTTCCTCCTCAGTCTCCTCCTCTTCTTCCTCCTCTTCCTCCTCGTCCTCCTCAGTCTCCTCCTCCTCCTCTTCCTATTCCTCGTCCTCTTCTTCCTCCTCTTCCTCGTCCTCTTCCTCCTCGTCCTCTTCCTCTTCTCTTCCTCCTCCTCTTCCTCCTCAGTCTCCTCTCCCTCCTCCTTTTCCTCTTCCTCCTCCTCTTTTTCCTCATCATCCTCTTCCTCTTCCTGCTCCTCTTCCTCCTCATCCTCCTCAGTCTCCTCTTCCTCCTCCACCTCCTCCTGCTCTTCTTCTTCCTATTCCTACTCATTATTGCCATATTTCCTTTTGCTTATGACGTTGTAAACTGTATTGTAATTTGGATTATCGGTTCATCCGTCTGTCCGTCGAAACTCAGTTGTGTAATGAGTACATCGACCACACGCTCTCATGAGTGAGTGAGAATGTCAGCTAATGGATTCGAACCTCACCCGAGAGGCCTAGATGGTTTCTCAGTGCAGACCTTATTATTATTATTATTATTATTATTATCATTTTGTTTTCTTCTGAATTCAGACAACCGCCACGGTTTTTATTATAATTATTATTATTGGAACCTAGGTAGATATGATTAGTTGACATTCTCACTCACTCACTCATTCACTCACACTCAGTTAACTAAGTGCATTCTGCAAAATATTGTTTTCAGAAGGGAGACAATGTCAAGCGATTTAGAGAAGAGGTGAGTCATATCTTTGGAATTCGTCATTTGGGAAGATCTTGGTTTTAATTAATGCAGAAATTGTAAAGGAAGTAACGTTAATCACCCCTTCATTCATTGCTTTTAAGTATTTGCATTAAATTCATCATGTTGGGTTAGGAATATAACACCTGTTGCTTTTATTGCTCACCTTTGAAGCAACTGAGAAGGCATCGTCTGTGTGTTTGTGTGTCTGTCTAAGTGTCTGTCTGTGTGTCTGTCTGTGTGTCTGTCTGTGTGTCTGTGTGTGTCTGTATGTGCGTCTGTCTGTCTGTCTGTCTGACTGTGTGTCTGGCTGTGTCTGTATGCATGACTGTCTGTCTGTCTGTGTGTTTGTATGTATGTCTGTCTGTCTCTGTCTGCAATTCTGTGTGTGCATACTTGTGTATGTGTGTATGCATTTATATATGCACATGTGTGCATGTATGTTTGTATGTATGTGGGTATGTATATAGGTAGGTAGGTAGGTATGTATGTGTGTAGGTAGGTAGGTATATATGTATGTATCTATGCATGTACGCCGGCTAGGTAGGTCTATGTAAGCCTGTATATGCTTGTGTATGCAACCAGCCGTGTGTGTTGAATGCATAAATGTATGTATGTAAATACTGCTGAAAAAGTCATCTATGGCGCTGATTAAATTGGTCAGGTGACTTGAAGGATGGCTTAATCGGAATTTTTCTTCCCCAATTTGTTCTGGTCCACGGACCATGGCTGTCTACAGGAAGTGCTTGGAACAGCCTCCCTTCTGCTCAGCCTACTGTCCCCTCCCATTCGCTTCCTTTGCTAGCACCCGGGTAAGGCATGTGATATTGGAATTCAGTAATTGCTTAACAAGGGATCCAGCCTTCTGCTAAACGTGTGTATTTATGTATGTGTATGTATGCGTATGCATGTATGTATGTATGTACGTATGTATATATGCGTATATATGTATGTATGTATGTATGTATGTATGTATGTATGTATGTATGTGTTTTTGTGTATGAATGTAGCATCCGTATATGCATTTTTGTATGTTTGTATGTATCTGTACATACATGGTACATGCATGCGTGCATATGCGCATTTATGTGTGGATTTATGTACATACATACAGACAGACATTCATACATTCATGCACACATACTAACATACATACATACATATCTACATACATATGTACATTTATGCATGCCTAGATACATACATACATACATGCATACATACATACATTCATACATGCATGCATGCATGCATGCATACATACATGCAGACAGACAGACAGGCAGACATAGCTTTTGTAGTAGGCATGTTGAAAAAGTAAGAGGGAAATGGAGAAGTCGTTGTAGATGTGTGGAAGCTGCAGAAGTGCTCAATAAATATTTCAGCTCCGTGTTTACTTTGCTAGAACCAGGAAACATCCCTGAACCTAACAAAACATCTGTAGGCAGTAGAGGGAGATATTGTCTCAGGTACCGTTTACTAAGGAAAATGTAATGGAACAGCTGAAAAGGTTAAAAGCCGACAGGAGTCCAGCCATGGATGAATTTCATCCTAACTTTTTACACAAAGTGAGAGAAGAAATCTGAGAGGCAATAGCACAGATTCTTCAGTGCGGCATGCAGACTTGAAAGGTATCACGGGAATGGAGAGGTGCACTCAAAGTACCATTGCTTAAAAAGGGAAATAGAAATGAACCTTGTAACTACAGACAGGTCAGTTTAAGGACAGAGATATTTAATGCAAGAGTTGTGGGTTTGTGGAATGGTTTGGATGATAGTTCTGTCTCAGTGGAAACTGTCACAGCCTTTAAGAAGAAGCTCAGAAGGATTGGCTATTAAGCATTCCTGGTTAATTTGCAGTGATTCTAACACAGATTAATACTTGTCTTCTGGCCCACTTAAAGCCCTAGTTATGCTATATATTTTGCTATGTTATGCTATGCTATGATATGTCATGCTATGTTATGCTATGTTATACTATATTATGTTATGTTATGCTATGTTATGCTATGCTATGTTATGCTATGTCATGCTATGTTATGTTATGCTGTCATGCTATGTTATGCTGTCATGCTATGCTATGCAATGCTATGTCATGCTATGTCATGCTATATCATGCTAAGTTATGCTATGTTATGCTATGCTATGCTGTTATGCTATGTATGCTATGTTATGCTATGCTATGTTATGCTATGTTATGTGCTTTTGGTGACAGAGTGGTGCTAGAATCAACATATCCGACGCCTCTTGCCCAGAGAGAATCGTCACTGTGACAGGCACAACGCAGCAGATTGTGGCCGCATTCACAATGATTTGCCGACGATTTGAAGAGGTCAGTCAGTAGCCACTGGACCAGGAGGTCTCGTCATGCGGACATGCTGTAATTGTAGTCCTGGTGTAGATATTTATATAGCGCCGCTTCAAGAGGAACCAGTCAGTGAACTAACCATGACTGCGTGGTTCTGTTTGTGTATGAGATGATGTTGAAATGGAGTAGATACACACGTGTAAGTGTTTGCAATGAATCAGTGATCCAATGAATAATTATGATTGTGCTTGGGTTTTTCTGGCTTGCCTTCCTCTTGTTTAATCTGAAGGTTGTTTCCTAGGGCTAGTCTAGTTTAGTTTGGTTTCCAGGAAAAAGATGCATCCGAGCCACTGGCAGAACAAGTGATTGTATTAATATAAAAACTACTCTCTTGAACATCATGTCTGGAAACAGCAAACACCAATGTTGCCCAAATATTCATAAGTACCAGCTGTCTAGAATTAAAAGCACAGTCGATGTGGCCTATGCTAAGATATTAGTGTGGCCTTACAAAGTACTAGATAAAACTGTCTGGCAGAAGGTCTGTGTACTGTATTCCTGCACGCCAGTGGCTGCGTTGAATTTGCTAACATTGCTTTAAGTATTCAAGTGATGTTCATTTAAGAATGCCACAAACCTCAGAATATACAATAATAACAACAACAACAATAATAATAATAATTATGATTTCTCGGAGATCAATCATTTATACTCCTAACTTAATTTTTTTTTAGTTCCTGAGGGATCATTTCTACCTTGGGTTAAAATAATAATAATAATAATAAATAAATAAAGGTCGTGTTTGTGGTTGTTGTTAGGATCTCCAAAACGCAAATCCTAGTGCTGCCAACACGAAACAGCTTATAACACTGCGCTTGATCATGCCAGCGACGCAGTGTGGTTCCCTCATTGGCAAGGGTGGCACCAAAATCAAAGAAATACGAGACGTGAGTGCTGGCTTACATCCTGACTTCTCCGTCTGAAGAAAGATTTCCCCAATTTATTTTGAAATGTTTCTGCTGCAAAGATAGTCTTTTCATTCATTAAAAAAAAAATTTGGATAGTTGCAACAAATGTTCACCTTGCAGATTCTGTGTTGGCCTTCAAATCTCGGCTAAAAACTCATCTCTTCCAGACTCGTTTCCTTCAGAGACTGTTTCCGTTTCTCATAGGATTCTCCTAATGCTTTTTGAAGCAGATTCATTCTGGATATTGCTACTGTAGAAGTTCTCAGATTACAGATACTGGGAGACCGTGGAATACGCCCGTGATTCTCGTATTGGAGTTATACAGCGTATTTTGATGGGTAACAATGCTTTCTTAGTCGTAATCGTAATCTCGAGATTTCTACAGCGCCCAATGAAAGCTAATTCGCGGGAACCAGCTTATTCACAGGCGCTGAGTCAAAACAAAATCGCTAGGCAAAAGGGTTCGGTTCCAGGTCAAGATCCAGGAGTCAGGCAGTCAGACAGTCGGACGGCTACGGTGGATGCTGTTTGAAATTGAAGCGAGAAGAGAGATGAGGGGAAGAGGAAGAATCAGGATAAGATTTTTGGAAAAGAAGTGTTTTCAGTCTTGAGTGAAAGACCTGCGCAGAAACTGAAAGAGGTGAAGAGTTGGTGAGTTCGTATGATTGACCAGACAACTGTCGCAATTCTGGCGGGAGTTTATTCCAAAGTGGTGGGGCAGCTATGGCTATGGAGCGATTTTCAAATTTTAAGGATGAGGTGACGGGAAGGCGAAGAAGTGTTGGGACAGATGAGGAGCGGGTTGAACGGAGTGGTTGGATAGTAAATAATTGACGAAGATAGGAGGGTTGGGAGGATTGAAGTGTGTTGTAGGTGAGGGATAAGACTGTACTCTATTCGTTCTGGTATTTTAAGCCAGTGCAGTGATTTAAGAACAGGGTTGATGTGATGGTGTTTGGGGGTTTTGGTGACAGCACGTGCGAGAGCATTCTGGATAGCTTGTAGGCGGTTTATCTGGGTTGTGTCAATACTGAGGAAAAGTGAATATGAACTATGGATAAGGCATGCTCGATATGCGCATTTGATTGACACAGCCACAGGTAAGTATCCATTGTTGCAACTTAGCAATTTGCATTCAAAGTGCTCTTGATCCGTGATTTGTTTGAGATAGGCTGAGCGCATATTGTTCTCCCGACATTGAACGTGTATCCTCCTGCTAGCATTCGTTTGCTTCGCTGGTCATGTATTCTCGTTGCTGCTACGCATGACTGCGCAAATGACATTGTTTCGACGGGCGAGGCTTTCGTGCCGCCCGAGTTTTGCATATGAAACATCCAATTTCCGTTCGACAGACGCTTTGATGTCCTGATTGAAAGTTGGCTGGGAGGTGTGCGACGGACCGCGCGATGTTCAACGGTCCGTGAACTGCGGAATTCATCGGCTGATGGGTTCTAATTGGCGTCGTGTCCGAGACGACCGGGGAAAAAACCACGATTCACGAATGATAATTTCATTTTGGGCCGTAATATGACGATGTTTTTGATTCTGTAATTGCTGGATGCTTTCCTTCCGCCTCTCGTCGTCGGCTGCGAAGATTTATGGCTCGGTGCCGACAGAGAAGCGACGCTTTGTGCTAATAAGGGCCGCTGGAAGCGCTGCACAATGGATACGTAAAAGCGATTGGATGTCAGAATGGGTGGCCGTATTCCCCCGCCTTTTTGCTTGGGTGGTTTTGCGGATTTTGCGTTGAACGATGGGTTGATTGAGCGGACTGAGGCAGTGGTGGTGGGGTTGGTGGGAGAGGATTTTGGATGTCGTGAGACTGAGAGGTTTTGAAATAGGGAAAGTTGGTGTTGAGTCAGGCTTACGCTTGCAAACTCAATGGTCTAATCATTCTAATGGATAGTGTGTGTCTTTGAGTTGGCCTTTGTCTTTAGCTGGCGTTTCCCTGGGCGGGTGTGGCCTTTGTGTGTTGACCTTTTGTCTGTGTTAACCTTTGCCCCAGGAGGGTTTGTTGTTTTGACCTTGCAGTTTGTCGTTGACCTTGGCTTTTGTCATGCTTTAGGTTCTGCTTTAAATTTGTCATAGTTGGCCTTTATCTTAGATTGGCCTCTGTCACATGTTGGGGTAAATTTGTCATCATTTGGGCTCTGAGTCTGTGATGAAGGTTGGGGAGCAGATGGAGTACAGATGGGGATAGCTAAATAAGTTAACAAGTTTGCTTCTGCTTCTGCACAATTCTATGAAATATGGAAAACTGGTGTTGAGTCAGGCTTGTTGAGTCAGTCACCGTCTTTCAAACTTAGCACTTTGTACTCTGTTTTCTCCAGTTTACACCCCCACCCATTTTAAATTAACTGAATTCTGATTTTTCTAAGGTTGCCGGAGCTTCAATCCAGATCTCGAGTGAGATGCTGCCTAACTCGACGGAGCGCTCAGTCACTGTGTCAGGCAGTGTGGACGCCGTGTCTCGTGGCATCTACCACATCTGCACCGTCATGCTTGAGGTAACACAACGTCATGTATGTATGTATGTATGTATGTATGTATCTAATCTTTTATATAGCGCATTTTAAGAACCTCTCAAAAGCGCTGTGAACATGGCTGCCCAGTTAATTTAAACAAGTAAGTCTTGACTAACGAAGAGAATGTTTCTTGGGACAAATTCACAGAAATAGAACGAATGTTTATAGGAAGACATGGCCTTCGCTGGATCTACGGAGAGAGCTCGACATCATAAGGGGCGTATTCACACTTGCGATGCATGTTTCTTCAATCAGCGAAAACCTGCACATGTACAGCGCCCTTTTTTAGCCTCGCCTGTACTACGGTACTCTATAAATTGTCTTATTATTGTATATTGGAACAGGCCAAGTGGTACTAGGCCATAGGGCCAAAGCAATTAGGCCACATGTGTGCTTAATCTAGGCGATAACCGTGAGAGCAAAGTTTAAGACCATTTCGTCGAAGTTATTCATATCGGAGGATATCTCTTTTCATGATTACTTCTGTTTGATTGAGTTGTAATCGTGATAGCAACGATTAGAATTGTTCTGTGTTTCGTTCTGTAGTCGCCGCCGAAGGGTGCAACGATTCCCTACCGTCCAAAACTAGTCATGGCACCAGTGATCGTAGCTGGAGGCCAGGCCTACGCGGTTCAAGGGCAGTATGTCGTTCCTCAGCATGATGTAGGTCCTACCGATTGTCATCTTCACATCCTTTGCCGCTATTCTCTCATCTAATCTAATCTAAAGACTTCTACAGCGCGGTTATCGTAATGCCCAAGTCAACAATCAGTGGTTGCTTCAAGTCTAAATTGCAATCCAAAATCATAATCCGTTGGAGAAGCCGGGTCGCTCTGACCCGTAAGCCTATTCTTGCTATTCTATTTTCCGATCTGTTTACAGTTCTGTTTGCTATTATTTTGGCTATTCTGTTTGCTATTCTGTTGGCTTTTCTGTTTGTTATTATTTTGGGTATATTCCATCTTTTACGATTCTGTCTATGCACATGTTTTGAACACTTCACTTCGTTTCATATAGGATACGTACTTGCGTTGGGGATTATTTTTATAACAGTTGTTAAACTTGTAATCTAAAGCCTTCAATTGTGCCGTTACAGAAAACATGAGACATACTGCCACGGGAGTTGAACCCACATCCATCACTGCCCGTTTAATCACTGCCCAGTTTAATCACTGCCCAGTTTAATCACTGCCCAGTTTAATCACTGCCCAGTTTAATCATTGCCCAGTTTAATCACTGCCCAGTTTAGTCACTGCCCAGTTATGTCACTGTCCAGTTATATCACTGCCTAATCTGGCTACACGAATGCAGTGAGACTGACTGAGCTGTCCGACTGCCTGACTCCTGGATCTTGACCTGGAATGGAACTCTTTTGCCTATCGATTTTGTTTTGACTGAGCGCCTGTGAATAAGCTGGTTCCCGCGACTTAACTTTCGTTGAGCGCTGTAGAAATCTCGAGATTACGATTACGAACATTGGAGTTGAACACAGTTCCTCCAGCTAATGAATTTAATTAATTAATTTATTAATTAAAACAATTTTAACATGCACAGTGTCAGTACACCCGAATCTGAGGCGCGGAAATAATAATAATATCATCATCGTCGTCATCATCATCGTCGTCGTCGTCGTCATCATCATCGACATCATCATCATCATCATTGTAGTTGTTTTGACTGAGCAGATGTAGTGGAATGGACTTCTTGTGTTAGGGTGATATTTCCGAATGTGTTGTTACTCCATTTGTAGCCGAGGGCTTCACAGCACACAACCGGTGCCGCTGCAGTCGTCCAGTATCAGGCAGTTCCACCTCAGGTACACCCACCTGTCGACACGAGTCTCTAATTAACTTCGGCTCAGTGTGCCCGAAGCCTGTCCCTGGCATTTTGGCCCAGCGGTAATGTGCTTAGCTTTCACATCTGCATCCAGGATTCAAATTGCATGTGAAACTGGCAAGCCGCTGTCAAGCAGTGTGTAGTGTGGTAAAAAGTTGTTAGTGTTATTATTATTATTATTACTACTATTACTATTATTATTATTATTATTATTACTGTTATTAATAATAATACTATTATTAGTATTATTACTATTACTATTAGAGATAAGTATAATCCCTCAGGAACCAAAAATGACGCTATGTGCTGTCACGGGGTATCTGGAAACTCAGGCCTTGCCTTAGCAGCATTGGAAAACGTGCCTTGAAAACATTATTATTATTATTGTTATTATTATTATTACTACTACTACTATTATTATTATTATTATTAATTTCACGGCCCTTACAGTCTGAGGTGTCGCGGACTTGCGTAGTTACACAGATAAGTTTCAAGGAACATACAGTGTTGTTTTAAGTCCTATCTTAAATCGATCGATCGACCGCTGATAGCTACGTAGACCAGGTGGCCAGGCGGTAGGCGATTCCAGACAGATGATCAGGCAGCTGTGAAACTCCGAGAACCATATAGTCTAGTTATTTTAGCTGGAATGTGGAGATCGTCACGAGTTGCTGTGCTCTAGTGACGTTATCATATTTGCGCTTCAGCTGTGCAACCTAGGCTTACATTACATTACCTTTAAGTTACCTTTCCTTACATTACCTTACCTTGCCATACCTTACCATCCCTGCTCTTATCTTACCTAACCTTACCCTACGTGATACATCAGCGTCGTGTAGGTTTAAACTTGCATTAAATTAGAGTCTTAATGCAATGAGTCGCATCAAATTGTAACTCGTTTTAATCAGTCCTAAGCTTAACTTTAATCGAGGATCTGGGTAGAACTGATTCGATTGGCTCTGATCGAAGTTCATCTTGCTTGTTTGCAGTTTGCCAAGATGGCGATACAGCAAGGCATGATGGGACATGCGCTGTCTCCGTATATGGCGCCGCAGACGTTACTTGCTCCTTCGTATCAGGGTTAGCCGCATCTCTTCGGGGCTGTTTTGAAGGGTACAGGAGGGCTGGGCTGAACTAAGCAGGGTAAAAGGGGAAGGGTAGAGCAGAGTAAGACAGAGTATGGCAGGCAGGGTAAAGTAGGAAGTGGTAAGTAAGTACAAGTAGGTAAGTGAATAAATAAGTAAGTAAGTAAGTAATGCATTTGTTAACATGCTGTGTCCATCGGCTGAGCAAGGAATCGTAGGGGTGGACTAACACACAAACATAAATACATAAGGTGGGGCAGTCTTGGATAGGGTATAAGACAGGGCTGGACACGGTAGGGTAAAATGGTAGGATTGGCATAGCAGAGTGGGGGAGGATGTATCATAGGGTAAGAGAGTTTCATACCGAGCAGGTAAGCTAGGACAAGATGGGTGACTGCTGGACGTGTTTGGTAGGGTGAAGTTGTTGTGCAACTGCTGTAGCCCTTGTAGAATACAAAAAGCCCTTCACTGAACTGACTAATATATTCAACATAATATATTCGAGTTCACCGGCCTATCCCTAGCCAACACTGCTAAGCTTCAATCTATCCTAAACTCTGCTGCTCGTCTCATTGGTGGCATTCCCAGATACGGTCATATCTCGTCCTGTATTCGAGAAACTCTTCATTGGCTTCCCATCCAGCAGCGCTTCTATTTTAAGATTCTCACTCTTATGCGCAACTGTGTCGCTGGCTCATCTCCTCTTAACCTCATTGACTTTTTTGCACTTTAGTCTCCTCGTTACCGGGCCGTAGCACCCTCTGTTCGGCCACCCATGATCTCTTGCTTGTCCCTCGCATGCGAACAGCTACCGCCCTGTCCAGAAGCTTTGCGTATGTCGGTCCCACCTGCTGGAACCGTCTCTATCGATATCAGCGACTCGAGCTCCTCTCTCTTCCCCTCTCAAGGTTACACAGGCGCCTGAAGACTGTACTGTTTAACAGTGATTTTACTTGTTCGGGTCGGAAGCGCCTCTGTTGAGTTTATTCTCTAAGAGGCGCTTTATAAATCTTAAATTACAATTACAAAAAAATTACAACATACGCTATGTAATCAGACGCAGCTGAATGCCATTTCTGAGGGAATTTAATCTAGTAATCCATTGGAGCATCCCGGTCGATGACGTCCTATAGAGGCGCTACATAAATGAACGTGGGATGATGTGATGCTGTCAGCTGTAGGTATCGGGGGCTTCATTCGGGCACCAGCGCCAGGAATGGTCCACACAACCCAGACGCACGAGATGTCCATACCCAACGACCTGATTGGGTGCATCATCGGACGAGGCGGATCGAAAATCAACGAAATCAGGTGCAGTACTTCAACTTCAATTATGGCAGTACCTTTTAAATGTAGCTAAGTACTTTAACTTCAAATATGGCTGTACCTTTTAAATGTAGTTAAGTACTTTATCTTCGAATATGGCGATACTTGGCCTCTTTTAACTTTGAAATTTTTTATCTCTTGTTTACCCTTACTTCTAGTTTGCGTAATTGGGGCTGTGCATTAGTCTAGTGATTCGCTTTTGGGCTGAATGATCGACTGATTGTTTGACTTTATTGATTGCATGATTGATTGATTGATCGATCGATTGTATCGATTGATCGATTGATTGGTGGATTGTGTGACTGATCGACCGATTGACTGATTGGTGGACTGGTGGACTATGTGACTGATCGACTGACCGACTGACCGACTGACCGACTGACCGACTGACCGACTGACCGACTGACTGACTGTCCGATCAGTCTATCGATTACTCGACTGACTGATCGATTTCTTATTCAGGCAACTGTCTGGTGCCAATATCAAGATCGCCGGTGCCGAGGAAGGTTCGGCGGAACGAACAGTAACAATAACCGGACTGCCGGAGGCGATTCATGCGGCGCAGTATCTGATAAACGCCAGGTTAGTCGAGTGGTCTTATAAAGGCTACGTCTGAGGGGTGACTTGGAACGACGGTCGGACCGAACGAATTGGACACCTGCTGCTGATGCTGCTGCTGCAGATGCTGATGCTCAGTTCTTTAGACAAATTGACTCGGTTACGTTGCTGCTTTTGGTTTGTCTCTTTGTGATGCTTGCTACGACATTTGGCGATTTTCGTTTTGTTTTGTAAAATGGGAGATGGAAGGATCGAAATGGAAAGAAGGAGATGGTAGTATCAAAATGGAAAAAAGATGGTAGGATCAAAATGAAAGGAAGGAGATGGTAGGATCGAAATGGAAAGGTGGTAGGATCAAAATGGAAGAAAGAAGATGGTAGGATCAAAATGGAAAAATGGAGATGGTAGGATCGAAATGGAAGGAAGGAGATGGTAGGATCGAAATGAAAGGAAGGAGATGGTAGGATCGAAATGGAAGGAAGGAGATGGTAGGATCGAAATGAAAGGAAGGAGATGGTAGGATCGAAATGGAAAGGTGGTAGGATCAAAATGGAAGAAAGAAGATGGTAGGGTCAAAATGGAAAGGAGATGGTAAGATCAAAATGGAAAGAAAGAGATGGTAGGATCAAAATGGAAAGGAGATGGTAGGATCAAAATGGAAAGGAGTTGGTAGGATAAAAATGGAAAGAAAGAGATGGTAGGATCAATATGGAAAGGAGATGGTAAGATCGAAATAGAAAGAAAGAGAGGATGGGATCAAAATGGAAAGAAGAATATGGTAGGATTGAGATGGTAGTACAGAAATGGAACAATGAAGCAACAGTTGATCTGTTTGGAACAGAAAAGACAAGAGGAGAGAGAGATGTGGGGCAGGAGCTTAGAACGGTTTAAGGTAATTGAAATTATGCGCTATTCAATTTGAACATATTTGCTTCCTGGAGCTCAGTTTTGTATCTAAGGCTGTTTCCAGACTTTAAAATGGGCCGAAATCTTCGTGATTTCGAAATTAGTTATGTTGCAAGTGGGTTTATTAGCAAAATTAAGGCATCCATTTCGCATCTAGCACAGTCCCAGGATTGACTTAATTCTTTTCTTTCTGTGTGCATTTCAGATGAGGTAATTGTGATTATCTAATTTATTTCTAATTGTTAAATATTGGGGTAGAGTGTGGGTGATTGAATGGGCATTCGTATTGTAACCCAACGGTGTTTGGGTTCGAGTTTCCCCAAGAGGGTCCCTGACAGCCACATTTGTTGGGCGCACATTGGGCCCATAACTAGCCACCAGTGACAGAAGGCAGGTCCCTGTGAGCGCAATGAACGTAGATAGGTAGGCTACCGTGACCTAGTCCCTGACACACATTAGCGTGATGCCATTGGTTGACGTCTGGTCGTTTGATAGCGGCACTAAATAAATGTAAGAAAAATAGAACAAATAAGTAATATTTATTACAAATTTATACAGCTCCTCTGAGGAGTTTCCACTGAAGGGGCACTTCACAAATTTGCTATTATGATTACAGTTACCAAATGAGGTTGAGAGCTGTGACTGTAAAGATGACAGAAAGAATGGAATTTCTCTGCAGTGGTTACTGCTAACAGTTTGGCTACTGTGGTCTGAATAACCGACATAAGAATTTACCTCTTTTGGGCTCAGAAATGGAGAGGAGACTGCATTGAGAGAGGAATTATTACTGCAGACGGTCACTTGTTTATGTTTCTCGACGCTTTGGGTTCACGAGGTCAGAATGTCATGAACTGAATATTAAGTAGGAAAACAGACTTGACATGTCTTTAATCAAACTGACAAGGTATGCAAATTGAGGCAATGCTGAGTAGCACTTGAAAGTTTCGAGTCATGCGTGGTAATTTCATTTTGCCAACTCCGTCCGGTCCTCTTGGTTGTTACCTGCATCTCAGTGGCACTAAATGCGTGCAACCTCATCCAAAACTGAACTCCATCCTGTCTGTGATTCATTTACAAGCACCATCATGCATAAAACCTTCGAATCAGTCACCATATCCTGTCCTAGGTCGCAACTTTATCAGTGGCCAAACTCCCCTTAAATGAGTAAAAGCTCTGGGTTAGTGACCTAACATTATCATACCTGTGGGTTAGTAGCCACACCTCTTGCTAGTTGTGGATCAACCCTGCGTTGATTAGGTTAAAGCAGTTAAATTTGTGATTCATCTTAAAACAGTCCTGGAACTAAAAGGTTCGTCTTATGTGCAACGCAGTTAGGCAGAAGTGAAACAGATGCTACGTCACTGAAAGCAATTCTGACAACTTGGTTGTTATAACCACAACTTTAATTTAAATGTGGTTCAGAGTAGACTGCATTGCAGGGTTTTTCAAGTACTTGAAGTATTAGTACTGCTGCAAGTATTTAAATTTGTTCTCTAGTCTACCCTGAGTACAGTTGTGAATCACTGCGTTGCTCTGTTGAGTTGCGTGGTCTGTTTTGCAAAAGTTTCGGAGAAAGCTGAGCTAGTTAGATGAGAGGAACTCTGCTTTTAACTTTTTGTTCTACATACTCAATTCTCAGGTTATTTTGCTTGATATTTTGTAGCCTTTTGCTAAATTTGTTTGTAATCTATGCTTTCGAGGAAGTGTGACGATGGTCGACGTTGCACAGAAACGGTGCAAGATTGTTTACGCATTTTTGCCAACATTTTGAAGATTTTCAGTGTTGCTTGTTGTTGCTGGTGATAGTTAGGACTATAATTATGATTGCCGTATTTTTGTGCACCTTTTCATAAGTTTATTTTACAGATTAAATTCATCCTTTTTTACTAATTTTACTATCATTTTAATTAACTTGATCGTCAACTTAATTTGGCAAGCGCAGTTTAAGAGCTTTAAATTGATTTACCTCTGTTGTTTATAGGTGCTAATTATTTTGTTATTATTGGTAAATAAATTGTGAATATTTATATTACTGTTATTGATTTCTATTATTGTAGTATTTCGTTAATGTCATTTTTTACCAGAAGCTTGATTATTTTTCACGAAGCACATTTAAAATTCTTTGTACTCTAATATATAAATTGAAAAGATGTTCTGTATGTTTTCACTGACCATCCATTTGGCTGGTGCAGGTCGCTGCACCGTGCAGCGACCTTCAACTCGCAATCCTGTTTATGAACTATTGTGTCTGGTGAAATGTTTCTAAACACGTTTTTTGGCAGTTGAGTTCGTTCGTACGATGAGCACATTGCCCATCCGCTCCAAGGTGAGAAAAAGCTCCTTAGGTCACTCCTTTTCCCTTTCCCACTACCTCCTCCTCCTCTCCTCCTCCTCTGCTTCCTCGTTTTCCTCCGCCTGTCACTCGGTCAGTGGTTCCGTGGGTGATGAACCCTCCTGCTTTAGTTTTTAGCCGCTCGACTCGTAATTAGATCAGCCGTTCTTTGTTTTCTAATCGAATCACGTGTTTTTGCTTTGATGAACGGCTTGGGTCAGACTCTGTCAAACGCCTTCGGTAACTCTTTCACGGCTATACTATCAACTAACAATAACACTGCTGTTAGTTCGTTCATTTCTAGTCATGTTCTCAACGAACTCTTTCTTACGTAACACCACCTCTCGTTACTTAGTGATATTCTGTGTTTGCGTCAGTTAAATGCGTATTTTCCCGTTTACTGTTGGGCGTGTTTTTAATTGCGATTGTGCTTACGTGCTGCTTCCAAACCCAACCCTTTTTTACTCTGGCTAACGATGGCGACGTGGCCATGATTTCTGTTCGTTGCTCGTCGGTTCATTTCTCAAACTGAAATATTCCTAGGCTGTATATGCGCATAGATAAATGAAATTTATAATATTAGTATTAAAGAAGTGACTAGATTATGCGGAGAAATTTATAAGGTTCAGATATGAGAATTTCACTTGATATTCAGTGAAATTTGAATATTCCTGGGCTACGCAAAGCGCGCATAATTTAACTTCAAAATATGAGTGCTGCTACAGAAGTCACTAGATATGGGGAGAAATTTAAAAGGTGCAAAATTGGGGAATTTCGTTGATTTCCGGTAAAATTCAACATCCTGGGGTCCATATTAACATAGATCAATTAATTTAGATTATTTATAAATTTGCTGCGTATCTAGCACTGAGTGGTGCTAAAGAAGTCGTTAGATTACGGGGAGAAATTTATAAGATATGGAATTATATTATTGAATTTATTGTATTTATATACTAAAAAGCTTAGACATGTACGCGGTCAGACAGTGGCGCCTCATGCGAATGACCTCAACTACTAGAGTTCGAATAACCGCCCACAGTGTGAAATCTCCATAGATCGAATGATAATTATGAAAACAGTTCTGGCGATTCCTTTCCTGGCCCATGGGTAACGAGGAACAACAGGGACGGAGTGGTAGTGGAAAAGACCGTGAAAGGGGAGGGGCAATTGGGGAGAGGGAAAGTACGGGGAAGGAGGAGATTGGGAGGGGAAATTGGAGTGTGATGGTGAATTGCGGAAGGGAGGGAAGGGTAGAGAAAGAACTAGAGGGAGAATCGTAAAGCAAAAGGGGAATTTACAGAAGTAAGAGAGGGACCGGTAGAGGGATAAGCCGGGGAAAGTGAAGGAAGAGAAATTGGGAGAAGGTAGGGCAGATTAGGGAGGGGAAGAAGTCTTATGGGAGGGGAGGGGAGAGCGACAGGGAGAAACGGGAAGCAACAGAGGATTTCCCCATTAGAGACAGTCTGCTTCACTTGCGTGCAGATGCTTTGTGAGAGATAGCCTAGTTTTCTTAATAGTTACAACAGATGCAACGACAAACGCAACAGCAACAACCATAGCAACTGCAAAGGTTTTTGTTGTTATTCTTGTTGTTGTTCGGGTCAAAACAAAGACTTCAATCACCACGACAACGATTTAGTGTTGTGTTCTGTGAAATTGAAGTTTAGCCAATCAGATGCCATCTTTAACCTCTGGGCTTTTTAAAAATCACCTCTACCTGAAACACTAATTATAAGATTATAATTACTAGCATCAACAGTGACTCTGTCTTAATTAGTTTAATTTCCTGGGGCAAAATTGTCGGGATTTCAGCACAAAATCTTAAGGTTTTTGAGGGTTTTGGCTGTTGAGAAAAGAAATGTTGTTTAGGGTTATACCAGATGAGAAATTTCAGACGGCAACAAAACAGTAATCTTTGAGACGTATAAACATCTCCAGTTTATTTTGCAGAAACTGCTTCGAAATATGTAACGCGTTGATTTACCTGTTGGTGCTGTCTGTTAACCTGTTCATGTTCACGTTCAACTTATACTTACTTAATTTCGCAGTTTCGTCTCTTTGTCTGTTGTGTTCTTTCCGTCCTGCACTGAGCCAAATGCATGATCAATGAAGCTGGGTTTTGAACAGCTCGAAATTTTCATTTTCTCAAAGCTTTTTAACTTTTTTCTTTCTAGTCAGTTTCCAGTTTTGTGCAGGGTCATTTGTAGTCTGTTTTGAACACCTCTGATCATACCTACTGCATAATTTTTGTAGCCCCTTTAAAAGCAGAGTTACTTTTTTGTAAACTAATGCCTAGAATTGTAAGTTTTTACTGACTATGTTCATGGTTGTTTAGAAACACTTTTGTAAGGAGTAACTCAGCATTGTAAGCTTACATTATTATCTAAGTAATCCTTGATGGATATATAGCGCCATCATAGGTCCAAAAAGGCACTATATAAATGTTTGGATATATCCAATAAGGGGTTTTGATTAAAGATGGCATCAGCTGTTGAGCTACAAAGAAAGATTCATAAAATTGACCGTTTTTACAAATCTGCCCTGGTTTTGCTTATTCATCAAGACCAGGCAGAAAATATTAAACTAAATTGAAACAATTGAACAAGGTTTTCATAAACTGTGGCTACATGTGATAGCAAAATTGAATCAAATCTAAAGAAAGTCTCTGTTAATACACTCAGCATGAAACCGTTGTGACGAAAACCGGTATATACAAGCCGCAGTCGTGATGGAAATATTAGATTAAGTCATATGAAACAATTATTATTAAAATAGACCTTGCTGATAGATAGACACTTTCATAACATTACATAACGTTTCATAATATAATGTTCTATCACATAAACTTGTAAGTTCACATAAAGGCACTCACTTTATTTTTAATATAATTCATTTAGCTTACTGATTTACATTTCGTAATTCTTACAGCTCATAGAGTTACATTACTTTTTTACCGCTTGGCTATATCTGGAGCGCCTCTGAGGAGATCCTGTCTTGCAGAGGCGCTATATAAATTATCTCTTATGTTACATTGAAACGCCAGCGCATTTGGAATGTGCTATATAACTAGCTGTTACAAAATTGCTTTATTCGAGTTAACGCTAACGGTAGAAGCTGTTAAATCTTGCTAAACAAGTTCAGGTTATGTTTGCTCGTGCGATTTGTTTTGCTTTGCTCAGTTACTAAAACTGAATCATGAGATTTTGTCTGATTAATTCATGTGAGATTTCTAGATCTTAATCATTCGAATAATCATTTAGTTTAACTTTAAATTGTCAGATTTTGCGACTCTGAAGGTTATAAATTTTACGGAAAAAATAATAAATTTTAAAAATAGGCATAACAATAATTCTTTGATGTTATCAGGCTGTTTCAGAAAACATTTGTGGAAATTTAACCTGTCGAAGTATGTACATTGGCATCTTGGACGTTTTGTGGTTTTATTCCCCATTTTTCGCTTATTCAAAACAGTTTTTTTCAACTCCTCTTCATGCACGCTTTATATATGCAATTATGTATGTATACATAGATCTACATATCAGTATACATACATCTTTATGTATATAACATGTCATTTACTGTATATACATAGACAGATATGATATAGTGTATAACTTGTATATACATGTCAATGTATACATATATTATTTGTGATTTGTATACAGCAAGTTTTCCTTTTAAATATTTATACAAAGTAAGTTATTCAGAGAGAAATACATGGAAGAAAACATACCTTATAATTTTTAACTTAAACTGGTTCTTACCAGAGTAATTTATTTAGAATTTCCTTTCTTTGATTTCGCAGTTGGGCATTTTTATTATTTATGATCCCCAATCGTTTGTAGAGGTTTTTTACTGCCATAGATTTTGAAAAAATCAAATACAAAAACAATAAAAGGCGAGGTTTTCTCTGGAACGGCCTGAAATGTGTTGCTTAACTCGTTGTTAACTCATTTGCATGTTGTCCGCCTTAAATGACTGACGCTTGGGTGTTTTTCTTTCTGTTGAACAGCCTTGAGATGCATAACACGTTGGCCTTGACGGCAGCACTTGATTCGGCTGGGGCCAATGGCCTCTGCACGGCCTCCCTGCCCGCCCTTCACTGTCCCTCGTCCTGCTCCCCCGCGTCCTCGTCGTCATCGTCCTCCGTGGCCTTAAACCTCGGCGCCGCCGAATACCATCGGGCGGGGGCAGTTGCCCTGACCTCGATGAAGTCGGTCACCTTATCGTCGATGGCCCTGACGCCGGTCAACTCCGCCTCCGACGCCCCATTGGCCATTGCGGTCAGCGCGGCACCCCCGCCGGTGGCTATTCCGACGATGGGGCTACCTCCCACGGCGGTCTTCAACCCGATCGCCATTGCCCCTCCGCCGCATCATCATCATCCTCATCATCATCCCCAGCATCATGCTGCTGTCCAGCAGCAGCAACTGTCCGCGCAGCCGCCTCCGAACCATCATCCGCTTGCCATTCCAATCGGGTCGCTCGTCAAGTCGTTTCCTGTCCTCAGCTACGGCAGCTTCTTTGGTGGGACCTTCTTCGACGCCAGGGCCGACCTCGCGACGAAGATCAAGGGTGGAGTGGCCCTCGCGGCGACGAGGAACAGTAACAAGTTCGCGCCGTACTAATTCAGAAGTCACGTGACGACGATGACGTAGCAGATCACATGATCTCCGACAACGCAGAGCTTGTCGCGCGATGTCGACCGGTTGGTAACTATTCATAGTCTTCGGATTCTGTGGCCAGGTGGCCGGGAAGTCATTTTGCTGTCTCGTTGGACTCCACATGATCGACGAAGTTCTTACACATGGTGCTCACGAAGATGTTTTTAAATTGTCTGGTTTGCGATTGATCATATGGTAGTCTTTTCTTGATCATTTCCGTGTGTTCTCTCTTTCTTTTCCCGTTTCTTTGGTTTAAAAGTAAGTGCGGATATGCGGGACCGTTTCCGATCGGAATTTATTGTTTTGCGGAAACGGTTGTCTGTTTTGATTAGAAGTTGTTGTTCGTGATGAAACGTTGAGTTTTTGATTCCTGTGTTGAACTACTTCACCTGCATGAGACTGCTGTGGTGTTTGATTTTGAGAATTTGCAATGTTTTGTTAATCTGTTTAGAGCATGGTCACAAGTTTCAGTGAAATGGATTCAGAGTTTTCCGAATTTTCTTTGCTTCTTAGATTTTTGCTCTAAACTTCGAAAGACTTCAATGCCTGACTTAGGTTTCTGGATTGCTATCATCGCGTGCATGCCTCGGGGCAGATATATAACGTAAGCGACATATGTAACGTATGTAGCGTATGTAACGTAAGCAACATATGTAACGTACATAACATGTATGTAACGTAAGCGACATGTGTAACCTATGTAGCATATGTAACGTATCATATGTAACGTATGTAACATATGTTTGTAATGTAAGCAACATATGTAACGTATGTAACATATGTGACATAAGCGTCATGTGTAACGCATGTAACATATGTAACGTATTTAACATAAGTGAATTTGTAACGTATGTAACGTAACAACATATGTAATATATGCGAGGTATGTTTGAAAACTTTGTTTTACAGAATACTTTGTAAGGGATGTGTTGTTAGAGACTTACTAGCATGGTAGCTGTTTCATTTTGGTCATCGGTTGAAGGCATGTGTTCAATATTTCCTTTGCAAAATGAGAATGCTTCATCTTGAGGTGCTACCTGGCATTGTTTCTCCTAATCGGATCCTGTGAGTTATTCTGGAAATTGTGCTGTCTGTGATGTTATCTTGAAGTGATCTTGTTTGATTTCCCAAAATATGAGGTCAGTTAAAGTCCCAGTCGCTTTGCATTCTCGGATGCTGTAAGGCTACTACTGCAGTCAGCTAACTGAGAATAATTATTGGACCCTTGTTACCAAGTTGCAGTGCGGATAAGAATTAGTTGTAGAGGTCGTGAGTACTGTGGAGTCGGTGTTTGGGTTAAAACTAGGCCTACCAGTAATGTACTTCATGTCAGAATTCTGTAAAGAATTCTGTCGTGAGTCTTACCGTGTTCATGATTTTAAGCTGCACTGCCAAAAAAAATTTAACAAATTTACAAATAATTATAAGTATTTTGATTAGTTTAGAATTCTAAGCATTTCCATAGTCATACTTAGTGCCAATGTCAATGTTCAAATGTACAAACTTGTTTAGCGCATTGAGTGCCAAATGGCGTAGAAACTGAAGGTCAATCTATCTGTTATATAACTGTGCCATTACAGAATCGGTTGTGATGGGCATAGCTTTCAGTAATGCATTTTGTTGGATGTTTTTTCTTTCTAAATCAAAACAATTTAAGTTTTTCAAATCTTGTAGATTTTTGTCCTTTGTGTGTAGTTTAATTAATTATCGATTAAGTTGGTCGTTTTCTGTTCTAGGGTTAGAGGATTGTTAAAGTCTTTGCAAATCATGGACTTCGTTTCATTCTGTATGAATTTGGTAACATTATATTGCCTAATAACATGTATTGTTGCTAAGTAACAGTATTTATCTATAGCACTAAGTTGCCTGGCAACGGAGTAGCTTAATCTGACTCAAAATGGCAAAATATGCTGGCGTCACAATGGCAAAGTAATACGATGTTTGCTGTTTTCTTTGAGCGTTACTAAATCTTGCTTTTATCATAATCAAAGTTCTTTTTATTATTTTGATCACTTTTTATTGCATAACGTAAAAATAGTCATATTTTACTGTTGTTCTTAAAACGGAATCGCAATTGGTGGAAGGTATTCGTTTTCTAGCCCACTTGACACTGTGTAATCAATCTTAAATCGTTTTTTAATGTCTGTAAAGAATTTTCTTTAAATGGTTATATTTTTAGCTTTTTGAAGAATGATTAGAGTCATATGGTTGAATTGAATGAGTAGTTGTTGAGTTAAATTCTCAGTGAATCTTGCTTTCGGCTTTCTTTGAGTTTTTGGTACGAGTTTATACATCCCCCGCATCTGCTCTTCATGTTTCTTGCTTATCGAACTGTTATGATTAAAATAAGTAATTAAAAAAATGAGTAAATAAATGAATAAGTAAAGTACTTAGTGTCCATACAATACAATGCAATACAACTGGAATTTGGTAGTGCCCCATTTTAAAGTTCAGAAGTGCACAGTGTCAACACACCATACTTCATCTGTATGTCATTACAGTTGGCCTCGTTGTATACTGGTAGCAGCAGTATCTGATTCTTGTTATTACATTCATATCACCAGATTTGATTGAGTATTTTAGGCACACTGGTATCTTTCTGCAGCAGACACTACTGTTGAGGGTGGACATAAGCTTAAATAATGGCAAATTCAACATTCAAATATTGAAGTTTCTTATGTTTGCGTAATGTTGTCAGCTGATGCTTAAGACTTCATTAGTTAATGTAAGGATCTAAGAATTACAACATGTGTATACCGTTCACAGAGAATTTAATTTCTTATTGATTGGAGTTTCTTTGGCCAAAATCTGTTTAAATCATCCCAAGTTGTTTGTAAATTTAACTGTAAAGTCACAAAAATTTCTCAACGCCACACGAGAGCTGTGTCTGGGAGGCCAGTTTATCCACCAGCTTATTCATAGTATTTAGTATTTTAGATGAGTTAATAATAGAAAACTGTCTTAAGTTTGAAACTAAGTTGAACTTTCTTCTTTGGTGTAATTTGTCAGCGCTTTGGCCTTTCACTGCAGCGTACAGGGTTAATATTCGGGTGCTTTGCACGGGTTGGCTGTTTGTTGTAAATCTGTTTACTGGTGACATGTTGGGGAAGGTTGTTTGTTTGTTGGTTGGGTTGCTGTTGTCTTTCCTGCACTTCATCCAAACGACCATCTTTCCTTTTTTCTTTTTCTGACCATCTCAGCTGAATTGTGTTACTCCCCATATAAACATAGCCCCACTTTTCTGATTACTGAATATGTCATATCCAGTTAAGTGTCCTTTTCTATTCTGAAACTGATTCACAAATTTGGCTAACCTTTGAAGTTTTTGAATTCGAGCTTTTATGAAACGGTTGGGCTCTGTAAAGGTTACCTCAATTTTGAAAATTCTGAATTGCATGAGTCAGTGTGATTCTGAGGTTTAGCTCGATGTCTAAAAATCAAAATTGTTTGAAAGACTTTGATTTAAAATGTCTTTTAGCAGTTTAAAACTTGAATTAATACAAAGTAAAGCTTCAATCTGAAATTGTAATTTGTAATTTCTATCGTGCCCGTGTCTAATGCACAAGGCATCAACCAAAAGCCAAAGCTGTAATCAGGTCAAAAGGTCAGAAGGGTCAGTCCACTTTGACATAGAGGCATCATTTTAATAAGTCGTCATTTTAAGATGCTTAGTTGCTGTACAGTATGAATTCTTAATGGGCACAAAGAACTTGATTGTATCAGGTAAGTAAGACATTTGTTAACACGCCATGTGGCCATCGGCAGAGCGAGGAATCGTAGGCATATCATAGCGTCATTAAACAGTTTTCAGTAAAGCTGTTATCACAATTCATCTGGGACTGACTTGCTGTTAAAATGGCTGTTACTTGTACAACGTTCTCATCATATCAGAAAAACTGTTTGAATCAAGCATTGTGTGATTTTTCAACTTACGAGGTGCATTTCTGAAGTTCTTATGTATCACACGTTCAAATAATCATTGTTGAAACTGAGGACAGTTATTATCTTATCACTGCTTGTATTCATATCTACATACTTTATGCTGTGTTTCTTTGATCGCAATTTCGCCTTTGGCAGTCAAAAAAGTAACTTTCGAAGAGTAACTTTAAGGGTTGTTAGTAATATTTTGGAAAAGATGTATTTTATATATACATATGTATTAGTGTAGATAGCTTACATGTAATTTACTGTCTCCATTTTTCATTTGTTACTACTAAGTGATTGTGATAACAATAGTAACAATAAGAATAATAATAATAATTACTATAACCGTATTTGTACTGATTCTTCGGATCATTTTTACCTTGTGTAAAGTGTTGTAATGTAAACAGTTAAAATTTCTAAGCACTGATTCTGGGAAGCCACCTGCATATAATCAATTCAAATTCGCAAAAGTTACATTGTTTGGTCATTTTCATGGCTTTTTTAAAAAAATAACAATAGTGATAAGAGTAATATCTAAAATAGTTTAGGTAGCTGTTCCTGATGATTTTTATATTTTCTTGGGTCATTTTTCAAATCCAGAGTGATCCTTCAGATGAAA
The DNA here is from genome assembly GCA_964023275.1 of Norana najaformis. Classification (NCBI taxonomy): domain Eukaryota; kingdom Metazoa; phylum Annelida; class Clitellata; order Crassiclitellata; family Hormogastridae; genus Norana; species Norana najaformis. The sequence continues at coordinate 3,446,019 of OZ029918.1, read as the reverse complement.
ATAAAAGATAATAATGACAGTGCCTGTCTGTTCGTTGCTATAAGTATTATTAATATATTAATAAATTTGTAAAGTGTATAAAGTCACACAAAATTGTGAATTTGTTATCTGTAAAGGGGACTTAGTTCTGCAAGATCTCAAAATGGGGCAAATCGGTTTTCTAAGTTCATAGTAGGGCCGTAGCTAACAGCAGACGAGTTGGTGTCAAATGTTCAGGTGCTGTATTTGAGCTTCTGTGGAACAGTTATTGAGTGCTTCTGAGCAGTTTTCTCTTGAAGAGGTGCTTTACAAATTGGTATTACAATTAAACTTATGTAAGGGAGTGATAAAAAGATACTGTTACTTTACGTATTTGTCTTCTGTTGTTGAAATCATCGTAATCTTTAGATGAGCTGAAGTGACCAGGTGTTAATGTGTGTCTGGTTGCAGAAGAAGTCCCTCAGAAGTCTTAAAGCATTTACAAGAAGATTACCTGCATTGTGTAATATTGCAGCCAGTGCTAATCGTTGTTTTTAACCAAGCAGTCTGAATGCCTTTTAAAATGAAATTATATGGTTAAAATCATCATCATCAATGTCATCGTCGTTATTACTGCATTCATCATTATCATTGTTATTAACATTAATGTCATTATTATTATTACAATCACTATCATGAATATTAATATTTTTTAATATTAATGACATTATTATTATTATCACTGTCATTAATATTAATGCAGTCATTATTATCATAAATATTAATCTAATTGTTATTATTGGTATCATTAATAGGGTTTTATTATTATAGTATTTATTATTACATTTATAATTTATAATATATGTATCATTAATATTAATTATGTTATTATTATTATTATTATTATTATCACTATCATGAATATTAAGGCATTCTTTATCATTATTATTCATATAATTGTTATTATTGGTTTTATTATTAGTTTTATTATTATTGTAATATTTATTATTACATTTATAATTCCTATTTCATTTTTATTTATATTAAAAATATGTTGTTATTATTACAGTTTTTAATAGTGTGGCAATGGGGTTGAAGTGTTTGAGAATGTGCTGCTGCTCGGATTATGGCCAAATCATATCGCTGTGGTTGGCTTTTAAATTTTGAAGATGTGTGAAAAGCGAGTTTGATCTTAGAAATTAATCAGCTACTGGTAATTTTTGACTGATCTCGTTACGCTGGTAATGTATTCTGTAAATATTTCAGTTAGTGGTCACGTGGTCTGTTTGAGGTGACGCAAATATATCGGAAACATATCTGAGATCGTCGCTGGTTATTCATTTCGCTTCATTTCTCTTGCATTACAATCTAATCTAAAGACTTCTGTTGCGCCCTTATCTTAAGCGCAGAAGCATCAATCGATGGTCGCGACAATTGATTAACGAGCGATAGGAAGTTCGACAACGAGTCTTCTTTCGGCGACAATTCAACGAATACTCGCACATCCTGAATTTCTCAAATAATCGGGACACTTATTTAGCGCTGTTATCGCAATACACCTCATCGGTCGAAGCCTCGTGCATTGGACACCGGGGCAACAGTAGTAACTAATTACGAGTTACAAAATTATGATAGGTGTGAATGAGAGGGTTTCAGATACATGGCTGACTTCATACGGATGAAGAAGAAACAGCGCAGTCCCTTGAGTAAGGTAGCCCTGAACACGAAGGGGTAACTATTTTCTTAAGTCTCGACATATGAGTCGGGTGGCCACAGTCCTCTCCCTGACAGGCTGATCTTCTCACCGACAGCGTATGAGGTCAATGTACTCATTTTAGCCAATCTAATCTAAGTTAATAACTTCCACAGAACCGATTACCAACGCACAGGCATTATGACAGCTCAGTTCGCTAGG
>OZ029918.1:3404893-3444136 GCA_964023275.1 Norana najaformis | reverse complement strand
ATTGAAACCTGTGAAGTAGATAGCGTTAGTAAAAGTTTTTACATTACAACCATTCAGTTCGATCAAGTAAGTAAGTAAATAGCACTTGTTAACACGCTATGTATCCATCGACTGAGCGAGGAGTCGTTTGTATATCAGTTGTGGTTTTGTTCCGTCAGGTCAGGAGTGGCACTGAGGAAATTCTCTTTAGGAGGAAATTCTCTTTAGGAGGAAATTCTCTTTAAGAGGAAATTCTCTTTAGGAGGAAATTCTCTTTTGGAGGAAATTCTCTTTAAGAGGAAATTCTCTTTAGGAGGAAATTCTCTTTTGGAGGAAATTCTCTTTAAGAGGAAATTCTCTTTAGGAGGAAATTCTCTTTTGGAGGAAATTCTCTTTAAGAGGAAATTCTCTTTAGGAGAAAATTCTCTTTTGGAGGAAATTCTCTTTAAGAGGAAATTCTCTTTAAGAGGAAATTCTCTTTAGGAGGAAATTCTCTTTTGGAGGAAATTCTCTTTAGGAGGAAATTCTCTTTAGGAGGAAATTCTCTTTAGGAGGAAATTCTCTTTAAGAGGAAATTCTCTTTAGGAGGAAATTCTCTTTTGGAGGAAATTCTCTTTAAGAGGAAATTCTCTTTAGGAGGAAATTCTCTTTTGGAGGAAATTCTCTTTAAGAGGAAATTCTCTTTAGGAGGAAATTCTCTTTTGGAGGAAATTCTCTTTAAGAGGAAATTCTCTTTAGGAGGAAATTCTCTTTTGGAGGAAATTCTCTTTAAGAGGAAATTCTCTTTAAGAGGAAATTCTCTTTAGGAGGAAATTCTCTTTTGGAGGAAATTCTCTTTAGGAGGAAATTCTCTTTAGGAGGAAATTCTCTTTAGGAGGAAATTCTCTTTAAGAGGAAATTCTCTTTAGGAGGAAATTCTCTTTTGGAGGAAATTCTCTTTAAGAGGAAATTCTCTTTAGGAGGAAATTCTCTTTAGGAGGAAATTCTCTTTAGGAGGAAATTCTCTTTAAGAGGAAATTCTCTTTAGGAGAAAATTCTCTTTTGGAGGAAATTCTCTTTAAGAGGAAATTCTCTTTAGGAGGAAATTCTCTTTAGGAGGAAATTCTCTTTAGGAGGAAATTCTCTTTAAGAGGAAATTCTCTTTAGGAGGAAATTCTCTTTTGGAGGAAATTCTCTTTAAGAGGAAATTCTCTTTAGGAGGAAATTCTCTTTAGGAGGAAATTCTCTTTAGGAGGAAATTCTCTTTTGGAGGAAATTCTCTTTAAGAGGAAATTCTCTTTAAGAGGAAATTCTCTTTAGGAGGAAATTCTCTTTTGGAGGAAATTCTCTTTAGGAGGAAATTCTCTTTAGGAGGAAATTCTCGTTGGGAGGAAATTCTCTTTAAGAGGAAATTCTCTTTAGGAGGAAATTCTCTTTGGGAGGAAATTCTCTTTAAGAGGAAATTCTCTTTAGGAGGAAATTCTCTTTGGGAGGAAATTCTCTTTAAGAGGAAATTCTCTTTGGGAGGAAATTCTCTTTGGGAGGAAATTCTCTTTAAGAGGAAATTCTCTTTAGGAGGAAATTCTCTTTAGGAGGAAATTCTCTTTAGGAGGAAATTCTCTTTGTAGATGCAGTTTACAATTGCATCTGTGACATTCACAACTGTCTTCAAGTTGCACTTAAGGAAATAAACTCCCGAACGGCGCTATATGAATCTCCGACTACATTACATGAAATGCACATGAGAGAGTTTGTCCGGCTTCTCTTCCGTTTACGAAGGACGTCCTTGGCCAATATCAGAGGACAGGTCGTAGTCCTCCAGTGGCTCAGGAAAGGTAAATCCACGGTTCTGGAAGCTGTTCGAAGTGGTAGCGCAACGTCTGTTGCGACTCGTAGGCTGGTGACCGTCTGTCGTGGCAGAGTGATGGCTGGTCGAAGTGGTAAAGCGGTGACCGTCTGGTCTGGTAGGAGGGTCATCTTCGCCTAGAAAGAACCGTACTTCTCTGCTACTTCTACGGGGTTCCGTGCTGTCTTCGCTAAAAGGCCTCGTCTCTGTCAGGGGCCGGATTGGATTCCTCAGAGCCAGGGTGCGGAGGGCGGCCTGGGCCTGCTGTTGAGCCAGCCGCCCCGGGGTACTACGCCCGGCCAGAACATTCCTGGCTAACCGGTCGACATCGACGTTTTCGTTCGCGAGGTTCCCCTGGAGGTAGTTCCATCGGCGGAGGAATTCCGCGCTGACCGTGGCCCCGTTGACCCTCCTGGCCATGTGCCACTGTCGCTGGGCCCTCACTAGGCGCCCATTCGACGTCGAGGTAGACTTCGTGGATGCGTATCGCTCCACCTCGGCCTCGAGGTTCCCGAGCTGTCTGGCCAGCTGGATCATGTTCTGCGTGTTCTCCTTGTCGAGGTCTTCGGCAGAGGGTGAGGCGAGGACGGTCGTCGACATGAGGTGGAGGAACGTCGAGGTTCGATGCACGATCATCCCAGTGATCTGGATGACCATAAGAACGCCGAACATGACGAGGAACATGAACCCCAGGGGGTCGAGCTTGATGGGGTTGCCGTCGTTGTCGTCGCACGGCCAGGGGACGTACAGGACGTTCGTGTTCGACTGGAGGGTGTAGAGGGTGACGACGAAGACGGCGTTAAGGAAGAGGAACCCGATCGACATCCGGTTGCGCAGCTCCAGCAGCTGGTCCTTGATCTTCTCCTGTTCGATCTCGTCCAGCACCAGCGGCTTCAGGTAGCGATCGATCAGTTGCTGCGTTACATCCACGATCACATCATCATCAGTTTCATAGGCGTCATCGTCTTCATCATCATCGTCATCATCCTTATCCTACTTCATCTCCTCCTCCTCCTCCTCATCATTAGTATCATCATCAGTATCAGTATCATCATCATCGTCGTCGTCGTCTTCATCAGTATCGTCAGTATCATCAGTATAAGTAGTGTAATCATCAGTATCAGTAGTATCATCATCATTAGTATCATCAGTATCATTATCATCATCATAGTCGTTGTCATCTTCATCTCCTCCTCCTCTTCTTCCTCCTCCTTCTCCTCCTCCTTCTCCTCCTCCTCCTCCTCCTCATCATCATCATCGTCAGTATCGTTAGTATCATCAGTATAAGTAGTATCATCATCATTAGTATCATCACCAGTATCATCATCATCATCAGTATCGTCAGTATCATCAGTATAAGTAGTATAATCATCAGTATTAATAGTATCATCATCAATAGTATAATCACCAGTATCATCACCAGTATCATCATCACCATCATCATTATCGTCAGTATAATCATCAGCATCAGTAGTATCATCATCATTAGTATCATCAGCATCATGATCACCATCATCATCGTCGTTGTTGTTGGTGCTGCTGATCTCATCATTAGCGGCATTAACATCGTTGTTGTTTCTCCCGTATACATCATCGTCATCATAGATTTCATCATCATCGCTGTCATAATCATCGTCGTTGTTGCTGATCATACACCTGCGCTCTAGAAGTTTCTAACTGGTAATAATTCCATTATTATTTTTGCCATCTTCATTGTATTCTTCGTCATCTTAATCATGAAAAATCAGTAGTTCTTTACCTGGAAGAAAATCGCTTCCGAAGAGTCGAGCTCTTTGACCGGACCCTCTCCCAAATCCGAGTCTTCGATCCAGGACGGATTAACGAGTTCATCTCGCCCTTTCTCTGACTCAGAACTTCCATCGACAGACCCAGTCACACAATCAGTATTCACTTCGGAATCCGACATCTCTGCAACAGAAGTCACCCCGAACATCCTTTATGATAACTTCTCTCATCCTCTATACTTTCTTGACAGAATTGAATCTCGGGCTATCAAGGTCCGTACATGGGGACCTTAAATGGCGTGGCGCCCATTCAAACGGGCAACGGTGGTGAAGGGACTCACCCGATTACTTCACTGAAAATCAGCAGGGTCGAGGTCATACGGTCGCTATAGAAAAACTTGTACATTCACATCTGACAGTAAAATATCTAGCAAACTGCACCTTCGATCTGTGTCTGCATAGCCTCACACTGGCTTCACACGCTGCAAGCTTCGCGAAACATCAGCTGTCTAAAGCATTTAACACGCGAAGCTTGTGTGTAATTTCTGGGTCATTACAAAATGATTAGCGTCGCTCTCTCCTTTATCCAGGCTTGGGACTGGCAATCCGGCTATAGGCAGTGTAAATGGTAAAGTAAATGTACACGTGTTTCTACAGCGACCGTATGGCCTTGACCCTGCTCATTTTTCAATGAATTGATCGGGTGAGATCCTTCACCCCCACCGCTGTCGGTTTGAATGGGAGACACACCATTTGAGGTCCCGGTGCACAGACTATGCTAACCAAGTGGCGGAGTTCACGCTAAGTTTGCGGTTTGATAAAGCTTATTTAACGAAGCCTTCATATCGAGGTGGAACCTTATGCATGGTAGCATATTGGATAGAGCGCCTGACTTATAACGCGGAGAGTACGGGTTCGAGCCTCCTCCGTGACGGTTACTGTGTAGGGACCTTGAGCAAGTCCTTAACTCACAACTGCTCGGCGTCATCGCTTGATGCTAAGTTATTAGATAGTGGCGCCTAATAAATGCAGAAATAATAATAACTTTGATTAATCACATGCGTAATTATTTAGCTAAGATAACCAAAACGTGATAGTTTGACGAACGTTTGCAAGAATACTGGTGAGTTATGAGTTAAACTTAAGTAGAATCTGTTGGTTTTTAATACCTTAGAACAGTAGAATTTATATTATTTTTGTTTATACGAAACAGAAAAACATAATTCGATTTTCGGGTTCAAAACTGTGCGATTGATCGCTATTGAAAATCACTCGCATGCAGGCGTAGAAGCAGCAAGTGGCGCCACCCAGGGAATGCTACACCGGCGCAAAGACATCGGGTTCTAATCCTGAAGAGCTGGGTAAGATTCTAATCTGATCACTTCGCCATTGTGATAATGCGCAAGGCATCAGTCGATAGTCTCCCAAAGGGAAACCAGCCTTCAGTGTTGGAGAATTTGGAGAATTTCAATTGAAATGCAGTAGGTGAGAGAATAGATTAAAACGAGACACTAATGTTGGGAAGATTGATAGGTGCCTATGCAAATATGTGCAGAAGTTTGCAGACACAAAAGCATATCTATACCTGCGACGTCATCAGATTTAATGCTGCGATCTTCTTCTCCATTCTTCTTCTCTTCTTCCTCTTTAATGCTGCGATCTTCCCTCACATTTTTCTTCTCTTTTTCCTCCTTAATGCGAAGCTCTTCCGCCCCATTCTTCCCTTTTTCCTCTTTAATGCGGCGATCTTCCTCCCCATTCTTCCCTTTTTCCTCTTTAATGCGGCGATCTTCATCCCCATTCTTCTCTTTTTCCTCTTTAATGCGGAGCTCCTCGGCCCCATTCTTCCCTTTTTCCTCTTTAATGCGGCGATTTTCCTCCCCATTCTTCTTCTCTTCTTCCTTCTCCTTGTCCTCATCTTCCTGTTTCCCATTCTTCTCCTTTTTCTCTTTCTTCTCTTCTCCCTCCTTCTTCCCGTCTTTCGCGTTCGGTTTCTGCAACTCAGGTGATTCCTTCTCTTCCAGCAGCTTCTTTTCCATGTCACCGGCAACAACTATCTGTGTCAAGGTCGAAGTTGACGGCAGTGGTTCAGGGTCCCTTCGCTCTACCTCGTGGTCCGTCTGCGCCTCAGCCCTTTTTTCTTTCTCTTTTTCGATGACCTCCATCAGCTGCGTCAGGGTCCGATCGATGTTCCCGACGCTCGTCATCAGGACCTGCATCACTTCCGGTTCGGTGGCTTCCTGTTGCGAGCAGCAGGCGATGTTGAAGATGTTCCCGCAGCGACATTCTTTCCTCCTCTTCACCTTGAACTTATCCATCACCCCTCCAAGCAACCCCTTCTTCTGAGCCTGCTTCTCGAGCCGAGCCAGCTCTTCGAGTTCCTTCTGCCGCTGGTCGGCCTTGATCTCACTGGCAGTCTTCTTGATCTCGCGAGTACCCCACGAGATGACGTGCAGGTTGCAGAAGGCGTAGATCATGAGAATCATGTACATCGTCGGAATTGCGAGGAAGTAGACGAACCCGTTAACGACGCATAAGATCTCCTGTGGGTGGAGCAGGCCGCATAAGATGAATGTCCCGGCAACGAACATGAAGAAGACGGATGTTGGATGGCAGAGACCCTTGTCCGCCATCGTTACTATGGTTCCGACCAAGACCAGCATCTGTATCAGGCAGTAGATGGCCGCCATCACCAGCGCAAACCACAACTGAAACCGAAAGTCGATATCGAAACTGAAACTGATCGACTGGTCCTGAGACTCACCTCTTTAGATCAGTTGCCATACAACAAAGTTTCAGCCTCTGAGAGGCCCTTAATTGGCATATACATACATACATACATACATACATACATACATGCATGCATACATACATACATACATACATACATACATACATACATACATACATACATACATACATACATACATACATACATGCATGCATACATACATACATACATACATACATACATACATACATGCATACATGCATACATGCATACATGCATACAGACATACATACATACACACATACATACATACTTACATACATACATACATACATACATACATGCATACATACATACATACATACATACATGCATACATACATACATACATACACACATACATGCATACATACATACACACATACATGCATACATACATACATACATACATACATACATGCATACATATATACATACATACATACATACATACATACATGCATACATGCATACATGCATACATACATACATACATACATACATACATGCATACATACATACATACATACATACATACATACATACATACTTATATACATACATACATACATACATACATACATACATACATACATACATACGTACATACATACGTACATACATACATACATGCATACATACATACATACATACTTACATACATACATACATACATACATACATACATACATACATACATACATACATACATACATACATGCATACATGCATACATGCATACAGACATACATACATACATACATACATGCATACATACATACATACATACACACATACATGCATACATACATATATACATACGTACGTATATGCATACATACATACATACATACATACATACATACATACACACATACATGCATGCATACATACATACATACATATATACATACGTACGTATATGCATACATACATACATACATACACACATACATGCATACATACATACATACACACATACATGCATACATACATACACACACATACACACATACATACATACATACATGCATGCATACATACATACATACACACATACATACATACATACATACATGTGCACCTCTCCGTGTTCATACACGCATATCACAAGGCTACATAACAATGTCAGTCATCTTCAGACATAAAAGGACGAGACGGCGCTACAACACTTGACCACTGAGGCCCATAAACCACTCAGCTACAGAAAGACGACGTGTAATCAGTTCTTGGTCGTTAAGTAAAGATTCGCGACTCACGTGCGTTGACCTCTTTCCTAATGTTGTTTTAAGCGCAACTGGCTCACCACCATGGTAGCCCATATCACATAGGCATAGAGGTAAGGTAAGATGAGGTAAGGTAACTGTAAAGGAAGGTAAAATGTAAGTTAAGGTAAGCTGAGGTGAGGTTAGGTAACGTAATGTAGCGTGAGAGAGATGACGTTGTGCATATATGCTTGAGCTTACCTACTTACTTCTTGCCTTGCTAACAAATGCTTTACCTACATACTTACTTACTTACTTACTTACTCTGTGCACTTCTGCCTATGTGTTTATGTGCCATTCTGAATGCCTGTAGTTGTGGTTGAGTGTGTGTTTGAGTGTCATTCTGTGTATCTGCCTTTGTGGCTGTGCATCTTCCTTTATTTGTTTGATGTGTTATGTATGTTTGTGTTTGTCCATGGCTACGATTCCTCGCTCGGCCGATGAGCATATGCCTTGTTAACAATTGCATTACTTACTTATTGTCTGACTGACTGACTGACTGACTGACTGACTGACTGACTGACTGACTGACTGACTGACTGACTGACTTATTTACTTAGGTGATGTGATGTGATCTTAGGTAAGGTGAGTTGAGGTGAGATGATGTGTTTAAAGTGAGGTGAGGTAAGGTGAGATGAAGTGAGATGAGGTAAGGTAACATTAAGTAAGCTAAGTTGAGGTAAGGTTCCCCTTGCGTCGACAAACCATACCCCGTTCTTGACCCACCTGCTTCTCGGCTTTAGCTACGTAGCAGAGAACGACGAAGATGATGATAGGGATGACGTTGAGAATGGCGGACAGCGGAAGAGTGATTTCCGTCCAGTTGGCAAGAGCCGCAGTTAGGGCCCCGATCATCATCATGAAGATGGTTCCTGGTCCGACCAGCGACGCCACGAGGAGCATCGCCTGGTAGAACATGTACGGGGTCGACAGGTTCTCGTTGACGTTCGTCGTGTGGCGCCAAGAGGTCAAAAGGTCAATGACGTTGGCCATCGTTGAGGGCAACCAGCGACGGCGCTGGTTGAAGAACTCGTTGAAGCCCTCTGGAGAGAAGGTGTAGGAGTCGGAGGCAGCGCAGTACTCGACCCGGTAGCCTTCCTGTAGGATCAGGGTGCACAGCCATCGGTCCTCCCCTGGACAGTCGAGAACGAACAGAAGTGGCATGCATGGTTCTGTCCAGTAGGTTGTGATTTTGGAATGTGTTCATGTAATGTAATGGAGAATTTATAAAGCGCCACTTCGAGATAGACTTCTCAGAGGCACTCCCGGCCCGACAACCCAGAATCACTGGGAAATAGGAAGGTCTTCATGCGCTTGCGGAAAAGAGGGGGAGAGAGACTAAGAAATTCCTGGCGTAGGTCTTTAGGAAGCCCATTCCAAACAGCCGGACCAACCACAGGCTATGTTTAGAGGCGACCATCACTGTGCGTCATGATGATGGCGCTATATATTGGCTCTGCTCCGTCATAACTCAGGGACTACTGCACTTCGGTCTCCTCGGTTTAGGGCTGTAGCGTTGGTGAAAGCGATATAAAGGTGTCCAAACAGACTTTTTAATAGTAATAGTAGTAACCAGTGCTTAGCGACATCTTGTGGTTGCGGGGGCAGTTGATGTCGACCTTCTCTTAGCTTACTGGGGAAAACAGATTCAAGTTCAGACACTTCATTGGTCATTGAAACCTAGAAGGCAAAACGCAGCTTATCACATTAATTCATGTTAGCTCTAATCTCTGGGTGGGATTTCGACGGTCGGGTTCGACGTATTGGCTGGGTTCTACGTATCCGCGAGAGCTCGCAAGTGGCGACTCTCACCAAGTTATCTTAGACGTGTTTGCTAGTACATGAATTTGTTGTGCTGAATGAAATCTATGAGGATGGCGTGGAGTGCATTCAAGAGTAATTAAAAGGCGCTATAAAATGTTCAGTTACGTTAGATTACAAACTGTTCTGTTACATGGGTACCAATGGGCAACCCATAAGGAACAGCAGCGTGCCGCTATCAGAGTTGCCCAGTTTTACGTTCATCAGACATAAGTGGTGAGTTTACGATTATGATTACGATTAGCCCCTTGTTCTTACACACTCGGTCCTAAACTCTTGTTCTTACGTATCTTGGTCCTAAGCCCTTTTTCTTATATATCCTGCAGTAATAAGATCCTTGTTCTTATGTATTCTGGTTCTAAGCTCTTTGTTCTTATGTACTCTGGTCTCAAGGCTCTTATTCTTACGTATCTTGGTCCTAAGCCCCTTGTTCTTACATATCCTGCAGTCATTAGCTCCTTGTTCTTAGAACCCTGGTCCTAACTATAGTGGGCGGGTGACGCCCCTTTTCTAACTTACCCTGATCGTATTGGATGTGGTGACTGGGTTTCGTTGAAAGCGTCGTGTATTTCTTCATGACGTTGTCAGCCATGAGGGCGGATCCACGCATCAGACTGAAACATCCTGGGCTGCACAGGACACAACCAATCACGTGCTCTGTCGCCTTCTGCATCCAATGGCCAATGGCGTATTCAAACTCCTGATACCACACCAACGGACCTGTCCATCAAACAAAAGAGCCTATAGAACGAAACTTTCGGCTTGGGAGAACCACCCACCACACTTAATAAGGCCCCGCCTACCACAGTTTTTAAGATCCGCCCACCACAGTTACTAAGAGTCTGTAAGACCCACCCACCAGATTTAGTAAGACCCGTCCACCACAGTCAGTAAGACCAGCCTACCGCAGTTACTAAGAGTTTGTAAGACCCACCCACCAGATTTAGAAGGCCAATCACCAAAATTAGTAAGACCCGCCCACCACAGTTAATAAGAGTCTGTAAGGCCCACCCATAAGAGTTAAAAGATTTACCCACCACAGTTAGTAAGACTCGCCCATCACAGTAAGTAACACCGCCCACTACAGTTAGTAAGACCAACCCGCCCACCATTTAGACTTGGGAGATACTGTGCAACAACTTGGGATATACGGTACAACACTTTGGGGTATGCGGTCACAAATTAGGGACATACGGTACAATGGTTGGTTACGGTTGATTGACTATACCTGATCCGGATGGATGAATTCGGCCACAGGCTGCTCCAACCTTTTCGTTGCGCTTCATCAGATCTATGAGCAGAATGAGTGAAACTGGCTCAAACTCAACGTCACCATCGAGAGCCAGAATGAACGTATGGTCCGCTCTCCTCTGCTTCCGTACTACAGTCATATTCTCGGCCCAGAGTCTCGACCCGAGAAAGTAGTACAAGTACATGACCTATAGTTGCAATTAACAGTAGTACCTTTGTAATAATATCTGTGCAATAGTGTTCTTCTAATTCGTATATATTAAACAGTGTCTATGTAATAGTATTCTGCCTTTGTGAAATACCTAAAAGGCGCTACATTAAGTATCTTGATACATACATATATACATATATACATTCATGTATACATACATACATGCATGCATACATACATACATACATACATTCATACATACATACATGCATACATACATGCATACATACTTACATACATGCATACATACATACATACATACATACATGCATGCATACATATTCAGAGACACCCAAAGTGACCCCGAATTTGACGTAAGTACAACGTCCGATTTCAGAAATATCCTAGACGACAGTATGTGGCTCGAGATTTTTGAAGTCAGGTTGACAGTCCAAATCTATAGGTTTACGGATCAAGCACATGGAAAATACTGGTCGCTCGATGCAGTGAATTTCGTATACGCATGAATGAAATCATCGAAACCAGTGAAGCACACGATTTCGGTTGACTCAGTAAAGTCAGCAGAAGCGGACTCGAACGGAAAATGTCTCTTAAATTATAATATCTGACTGAACAAACGGTTTAAATCCCGGCTGAAATAAACATTTTTTAGCATTAGATTTTGTGGTAATCGTAAACGCTTATATGAGCCGCCAGCGAGATGCCGACCCGATAGCACCATTCACCAATTGTATAGCCAGTTTCATGACTTCATGTCCTATGCGCAACGAGCTTAATTTTTCGGACTTCTGAACAATGGTGCTCTTTCATGTGTCAGTTAATTTTTGTTTTCTATGATTTTGGTGTTTTCTGCGTTAAGTAAAGATGTTCACTTTTGGATCTTGACCTGGAACCGGAGCCTTTTTGCCTATCGATTTTGTTTTGACTGAGCGCCTGTGAATAAGCTGGTCTCCGCGGCACGGTTTTCGTTGGGCACTGTAGAAATCTCGGAATTACGATTACCATTACGATACATGATGCATATTCATTTTACAGTAGAATAATATGACGTCATGCAGACGGGCGTATCTGCCGCAATCTGTCGTTTTCGTTTTAGCCACGCGTGGTCTGGCGCGAAGTTTCGTTCTTTTGTGTTTGGTGCTCGCCGGATTGAAAGCAAAAGTATTTAACCGTAATTCTTATTCTGTTTTTCTTCAGATTTATGTTATTGTGTTTTTAAAATGTTTGTTACATATGTGACATTTGCGAGCCATCTTACCCGCTTTTCAGAGCCCGTTTGCAAAGACAATAATGTTGGCGAGCTGCGAATCCATGTGCGTTGTAGGCCGTGCAAAGTTCTTTCCGTAAACTATTCAATCTGTTTCTTCACATTGTAAGGTCTCATATAAAACCCACGGTGCATATAGTTTCCAGATCTCCAGTAGGCGTTAGAATGGAATGTGAAGGTAGTTCAGGGACTGTTGACCCAAATCATTCCAGTATGGCTGAAATTAATCCCAAACCTGATGTGTGATTTGCGTGATAAGGGTATTGTGAAATAGAGACCACTAAAACCTTTCTTTCAGTATCATGTAGCTTTGCCTCAAATACCGGCATACTTATAGTATCGGGGACCGCTCTGTTTTGGCCGTTGCTTTTCGGCGCCCGCTCGCCGAAAGCCTCGTCCCAAATTAGAGCGGTCCCCGATACTATAAGTATGCCCAAAAACCTTGTCTTTATTTTGTTTAGGCATGATATTACAATTAAAGACGTGATTTTGAAATACAAATTTTGTTACCGTTGTATTTAGACAAGACCGGCCATGTAAAGAGGAGAAGATTGCAATGGCTAGATCCATTACAGACTCATTTCCAGTTTTCCGTGATGTAAGTACTATTTAGGACTGTTTTTACCTTGCTGCTCTTTGATTTAATTTTTGTTTTCTACTTTATCCTAGAAGGTTATGGCTTACTCATCTTCATCTGTCAATTTCAAGTTTTTCAAAACACTGAAGAGGTTGCTCATTTCATTTTTTAATGTGGCAAGTGCTTGGTGAGGCATATGGGGCATAGAATACAATGGGAGATAATACTTATGGTATTGAAAGTGATTGAAGAGGAGAGGAAGTTGGGAGTGAATATGTCCAAGACTGCAAAACCTTAACTTTGGCAATACTTCCATGAACACATTACTTTTTTGCACGTTACAGAAATTTTTTCTGTACTGTTTCACAGGAGAGGTTCTGTGATCCAGTGTCGCATACAGGTCATCTTGAAGCATCCATTCGATCCAGGCGGTCAAGAAATGCCTTAATAAAAACGCTGTGGACTCATCCACATAAAGCTGGGTTAGTTGTTTTCCTTTTAAAAATAAAATTAGGGGTGCATATTACATGCACTGCCATTCAAGTAATTACTTCTTTAAAATTTAGGGATGCATATAACCTGAACTGCTGCTGGAGGACAGTGTGTAGTGCTTCATGAAGTTTCAGTAGAGTGGTGCTAAATGTCTTCTCAACTACTGACTTGTGTAGTTTTTAAAATCTCAATTGCAGTTGTATGTGTAAGGTGAGATGGTAAAAAGAAAGGGTAAGATATGGTAAAGTGAAAAGGACATTTTTATAGCAGCCTTTAACAGTAATAGTTGATGACAGACTTTTTTTAACAGGCTGGGAGTCTTGCTTTTCTTTCAGTTACATCCATCACTTGAATTTCAGCAGATGAAGGAAAGGATACTAACTTTAGCTGCTTTTCTTTCAGTTACACAGAGCATGTTTTTAAAATGCCAAAGGCCAGTTGCACTGACTAGTCAGTTGCTGCAAATGGCAATTAGGCAATTTGTGATGCTTATTTCTCAAGCAAGACTGTGCTGTTTTAGATTGGAGAGGAATTTTGGCTGTAACCTCTGCTGAAAAGTCGTTGACAGTTGAATTTCAGCAGATGAAGGAAAGGATACTAAATTTAGCCGCTTCATCGACTTTAACTCGGGACCTTCTTAACAACATTACTAAAGACTATGATGAAGGTATGTTGATGTCTCAGTTCCTTTTAAAGTTAATAAATGTTGCCATTTGCAATGTAGCATGCTTTTTAGTCTCTTTTGGTCTATCCTAAGTTAGTTGGCATGTTACTGTGTTTTAAGACATACTTGTCATTTCTGCGCTGATCCAGTTCACAATGCATTGGCCATTCTTTGGATGAGTATTCTTTCACATGCTACCTGTTTCTTGGTTGTATGCTCTGTTTTATTCATTGCAGCTGAAATTAGCATTTTATTGGTTCTTGTAAGTTACAAACTCATTGTGCCTTGATTTACATAAAAGGGGCTATTTATTTCTGGAGTTTTACCTACCACACTGCATCCAAGAGAGACTGAAGAAAATATTTAACAAAGTGAATCTTTCAATTTTTTAAAATAAATACAGATTAATACAGTATAAGATGTTACTTTATAAATAATCTGATATTTTACATTATAAATAATTGACCCTGACTGAGCACCAAATTCCATGTGTTGCTTCAATTGCTGTATATTGTGGCAAGTGTGGACCTGGTTTCTAGTTGGCCAGACTACTGATATTCACTTTTCAAAGGTATCACGATGAAAGATCTAAAAAAACTTAATTGATTTCCAAATTCCATGACAAGGGCCATGACAAATACTGCTTACCAACACAATATCCCTGCATTACAGTCACTGCACTGGCTCTGAACAACTACTTAAAATATGATTTTGTAATTTTGCTCTTGTCTCTGTAGGACGAAACAGTGGATGGTGCACTTGAGAGAATGGCCGACGAAGGGAAACCTCGGCCAGCTCTATTTCGAATACAGAATACTTGTTATGTGAAGATGGATATTGCGGCAGCTACACTGGCTGCCTGTCAGCTCCAGAATCGCTTACAAGATAGCTCTCCTCACACGCAAGACTCTCGACCAATCAACCAGCTTACCTGTCATCATCCTTACATCGCTACCTACCATCCAGGTCTCTGCGATCAGCTACACAAAACCTTCTGTCTTTCCCTGACATCCGAGACTTTCGGTCTGATTTCTCACGACGCGGATTCAGCAACTCAGCACCAGCCATTTGGAACAGCCTTCCTGTTTACATTACTCACGACAATATCTCACTAGACACATTCGTAAAGCGGCTAAAGACCTATCTGTATCGTCTTGCTTTTGTTGTCTGACATGTAACCCACCCACGCCTACGATTCCTCGCTCAGTCGATGGACATATGGCGTGTTAACAAATGCATTACTTACTTACTTACTTTGCAGTGATCTCCAATAAGCATCATACTATTTTATAGTACGGGCTCTCGGCCCATGGATCATGATGATGATGATGATATAATAGTGACATTCATTTTACTACCTCAAATGGACCAACTTCTGTTCAGTGATTGATGATTTGTTTTTAAGCTTTATGTGAACTGTGATAACCCTTAATTTGTGATTAAAAGTTGTCATTTAACCTAATAAATTGTAGTTAATGATTTGCTTATTATGTAATGATTTCAGCACATTAGTACGTCCATGTAGTAATAATTAAACACTGCTGCGTATAGGTAGATACAACAGTAAATCAATGCAGAAAACGTATAACATAACTATATGCAGCTCCACAAATGTGGCAAATTCCAATCTTTAAATTTAGCTCCTAAACCACTAAAATGTATTTGCAGCGCCACATAAATGTGGACACGACCACTACATAAATGTAGAGATGCCACAACACAAATGTAGACATTACTAGGACATAAATGTAGAGATGCCGCAACACAAATGTAGACATTATTAGTACATAAATGTAGATTCCGCACTACATAAATGTAGACATTATTAGTACATAAATGTAGATGGAGAACTACATAAATGTAGAGATAGCACTACATTAATGTAGACATTCTTGCTACATAAATGTAGCCAAAATGCAACACCGATGTAGACCTCGTTCTCTACAAAAGTGTTGCAATTTGTGTCTACACTAGTGTAGACTGCCGGCTCGTCTACAAAAAGTGTTGCATAGAGGTCCACACATTGCCGATGAGCCAGACCTCAACATTAAGTGTTGCATAGAAGTCTACACTTGTAGACCGATTCTCTACACTATTTTTAAGAGAGTACATACATTCATACTTACATACATACATACATACATTCATACATACATACATGCATATATACATACATACATGCATACATACATGCATACATACATACATGCATACATACATACATGCATACATACATACATACATGCATACATACATACATACCTGCATGCATACATACATACATACATACATGCATACATACATACATACACCCACATACATACATACATACATACATGCATACCTATATACATACATACATACATAGATACATGCATACATACATACATACATGCATACATACATACATACACACACATACATACATACATGCATACCTATATATGTACATACATGCATACCTATATACATACATGCATACCTATATATATACATACATACATACATACACACATACATACATACATACATACACACACATACATATATACGTACATGCATACTATCTGTGTAAATGTATCTTTGCGATAGCATCTCTGTAGTAATACTATTATTGCAGCAATATCATGTAAAAGTGTATTTGAATAGTACCTTTATACAGTGATAATTTTGTAATAGTATCCTTTTAAAAGTGTCTATGTGATAGTGTCTATAGTACTGTTTTAACAGTATCTTTTGTAATAGCATCTTTATAACAGATTACTTTATAATACTACTTATGTAAGTTTAACTTTGTAATGGAATCATAACTTAATTCGTAGGAATTGTTTCTATGGTGAATAAATTGCAATTAATTAGTCTTTTCTCACCTGACTCCACCGTTTTCCAGGTCGTACTTTCCACCTGTTCTTGAGGTGGACGATAAGTTTGTTTCCCCCCGGCATCTCCCACTCCAGTCTGCCACCGTACGGGGTGTCGTACTTGGTCGGGGGAGGCATTGACAACAGGGTGTGATGCACAGACCTATGTTGATGGACGAAGACAGATGCATTGCAGGTGAACTATTATGCATGTATTTTTTGCAGGTATGTATGTATATACATACATACGTAAGTATATATTCATATATGTATGTATATATGTATGTATACATATATATATGTATGTGTACATATACGTATGTATGTATGTATATATGTATGTATTGAGTGTATGTATGTATGTATTTCTTTTCCATTAAATACGTTGGACTTCTTTATGGAACAATATAATTCATTCTGCCCAATTTAAAATTATTTTAAAATTATAAATACGCATATTTGAAAGAACATAATAGGCCTAAGTAAATTTCATATGAATCAATTCTTTTGTTAGCTAAGTTGGGATCAAGCTGGGGTTAAATTTTATAATTTGGTATAATTTTCGGCATTTGTTCTCATGGTCCGTAGCTACCTAGGAATAACAAGGACATTTTCCCAGAAGGGACATTCGCCAAACTAGCTCGCAGATGTGCTGCGCGAGAGAGGTTAATATGATATGTAGCTTTCTTGAGTCAAGTGCAATATTTTAAACAGAATTAAATTACAATTACTATCTCATTTGGTAAAGTTCGATCACAATTACGCCTTTCTCTTTCTGCTTCTACAATAATTGCAGTTAGAAACACTTCTCAGCATCGTAATGGTAATCGTTCCTCAGATTGCGGTTATGCTTTGTTCAAGTCCAGTTTGACTTTATATACTAAGTTGATTATTCGTCATTTTAAATAGTATTTCATGCCTCAACAGGCGACCCCACTAAGCGGATCTTCGTTCTTTTCGGGTCTCTTTCTTGCATCCAAAAATGCATCATATGTACTATATTCTTATGCTGTTTGTGTATTCCACATGTATCTTATATACTATATTTTTATGTTGTCTTTGGATATATAAAAAATGAAATGAAAATGATATACATGCATGAATATATGCAGAATATAAGTTATGACGATATGAGAAGATGAAGCTTTGGTATGTGTGCTTACGAAGCAGCTTGGTCGACTACGCTCAGAAGAACTCTGACGAAATGATTGACGGAATAGTTGTCTTCGCAGGCTTCTATGGCATCGTCGAAGAATATGTGGCCTACATATTTTGGGAAATCAAACAGATCACTTCAAGATAACATCACAGACAGCATAAGAAGTAGGCCTAAGCTGTCTAACGAAATAGATCATAAATTCTTCAGCAGATTAAAATTGATTTGTTTAGAAAAGATCAGGTCAGGGAAGGTCAGGTCAAGTCAGGTCGGGTCTGGTTAGTTCAGTTCAGGTCAGGTAAGGTCAGCTAAGGTCAGATCAGGTCAGGTCAGGTCGGCGGGTCAGTGCGACACGATGGTCTTTTCGGTTGCACGCTTTGTCTATCATCTAACGGTTGCAAGTTCGAGCCTACTGAACCGATTCCATGTAACGACCCTCGGCATGTTGGTTTTGCATGCGTGCCTCTGGGAAATGAGGGCTGATTTTAAGTATTGTGGTTGGCCAGAGTTCGATGTTTTGTACATCAATATATTGGCCACGGTTTGAAACGAGACCTCTCCTTAACAGGAAGACAATGCAGAAAATCTAAGTACAAGGGTTATATACTCATATGTTGACAGATTAGTTATGGCTCTAGACAAGAAGTTCTGAACTACTTGCCATACCTGCATGTTTAACTTTGTGATATCAGTAATAAGCGATATATTGAAGTTAAGGAGATTGGAGAACAATGATTTTGCCAAACGTCGAAATGCTGACCTTCGAATTCGTAGAAATCAGGGTCAACAATGTTGAAGTACTTTTGAGCATTGCTTCTGGCCGCCTGATCGGCGTCCAACCTTAAGAGGAAACCAAAATCATTTTAAAATAAGATCAGAATAGCACAAGCCAGATACATAAACATACATAAATACATACACATACACACATACACACATACATACATACATAAATACATACATGCATACATACATAACATAACATAAAATATACATACATACATACATACATACACTCTCATACATACATGCATCCATACATACCTAAATACATACATAAATGCATACATTCATACATACATAAATACATAACATACCAATATACATACATACAAACATACATACATACATACATAAATACAAACATACATACTGTACATACATACACGCACATACATACATACATACATACAAACATACATACATACAAACATACATACATACAAACATACATACATACATGCATATATGCAAAGACTAGAACGAATTGGATTAGATTTGATTAAATTGGATTAGATCAGTTCGGATTAGTCCAGACAAGACCAGATCAAATAAAATCAGATTAGATTAGATTAGATTATAGATGACGTGGACTTGGCAGAAGTTACTTGAAGATGGAGGTGAGCACTTGGATCATCTCCCGTTTCGTTTCGTGCCACATGGTGGCGCAGATGTAGACCATCGGAGTGGAATCCCTCTGGCGGATGACTCGATCCAGGAAGTCCTCCCTTCCTACGTCTTCTATGCCTCGCAGTCTCTCCTGTTCGGTCAGCGAAGACGTCGACAGCTTCTGCAACCAATCATCTTCACCCTAACCACCGATGGTCATTTCACAATCATCGCCTGCATCATCATCATCGTCATCACAATCATCGTCGTCGTCGTCATCATCATCATCATCGTCGTCGTCATTATCATCATCATCATCATCATCATCATCAGCGGCAGCAGCAGCATTGATAGCATCATCGCCAGCATTATCTTTGCATTTCTCTTATACTGATGATGATAAAGACGGTGATGATGAACGTGATGATGTCAGCGACGATGACGGTGGCCATAATGAAGAGGAGGACGTCAATGACGACGATATAATGATGACAACGACAGCGTTCTCAACATTATTATCATCGTTGTCATCATCATCATTATCATCTTTATCTTTATTTTCATCATTTGTATCAACATTTTTATCATCGCCATTATCAGCATCATCATAATCATCATTTTCTTTATTATCATCGTAGTCATCGCGGTTGGTATCATCACTGTCATCAGAATCAATGTATGAGAAATGCCTTTGTTTTGTTATTGGTGCCCATGAGTTTCTGTTTCTGTCAACTGCATTGGCTTCCAACCTCAACAAACCCCATTTGAAACTCAGCTCTTTATGTTGCTGACTTCACCCATCACTCCTTCGTCAATATATTGTGAATTTTGATGTCGTGATTGACTTTCTTTTAAATACTTGTGCACTTACCTGAGCATTTGACTGTACTTCGTCAATACCTTTGGAAATTTGATGTCATGATTGACTTACATTAAAATACCTGTGCGTTACCTGAGCATCTGACTGTACTTCGTCAATACCTTTGGAAATTTGATGTCATGATTGACTTTCATTAAAATACCTGTGCTTTACCGGAGCATCCAATTGCACTACCTACAAGAAAGTTACCTGTGTTAATTGTTTGATTCTTGAAGTTTTCGGTTCATCGTTTCTCGTTCTGTTTATGAGAAGCGATTGTTCGAGAAGAATCCCATCATAAAGAGGCAACACGAACAACCTACAGTCGTGACAGCGCAACGTCATTCGAGACCAGCATGACCATGTCATGATCACTGCCTCTTCTTATTATGCTGTTGCTTCTTCTTCCTCTTCTGCTTCCTCTTCCTGCGCTTCTTCTTCCTCTTGTTCTTTACTTCCTCCTCCTCCGCTTCTTCCTCTTCTTCTTCTAACTCTTCCTCCTCTTCCTCGTCCTCTTCATCTTC
Source organism: Norana najaformis (assembly GCA_964023275.1). Taxonomy (NCBI): domain Eukaryota; kingdom Metazoa; phylum Annelida; class Clitellata; order Crassiclitellata; family Hormogastridae; genus Norana; species Norana najaformis. Next base: position 3,423,519 of record OZ029918.1, on the reverse strand, counting down.
CTCTTCTTCTTCTACTACTCCTATTCCTATTCCTCATCATCCTTCTTTCTCATAGTCATCGTATTCGCCAACGTCGCCATCATCATCGTCGTCGTCAACAACAACAACATCTGTTGTTCCAGTTATCACAACTACCATCGATATGGATACCTAGTTAAGTTCTGCGAGGCGCAATAGGAGTTCTGAGAAAACGCGAGTCGGCTCTCATACCTCTCGGCCTTGGCGAGTTTCTCCGCCTTCGGGAACCAGACGTGGACCGTGATCCAGAGCTGCGACAGCCACCAGAAGAAGATGAGGAACCAGGCCTGTTCCACGAAGGCCGTCGACGCCGTTCCAGATGAATAGCACTTGTAGAAGAGGTAGCCACTGAGGTCATTCTTTGTGTAGGCGCACGGGTCCTCGTTCCAGACTTCGCACATGCCGACCACCATCCCTACTAGGATGGGTGTCGTCAGGGCCAGCGGAAGAGCGTAGGAGATGCGCTGGATGTGGATCTTGGCGGCGCTGCGAGCCAGGAAGTAGCAGACCAGGCTCGTCGTACAATTGACGAGCCACATCCACATCCAATCGATATGCATCGCTGGCAGTTGCGCTTCGCTGACGACCCGTATCGTCTGATTCGTCGCCTCATCCACCATCGTCTTCTCGCACTGATTATAACGACGAAATGACGGTACGATTATGATAATGACGACAACACTTTACTTTTACTTTACTTTAAATTGCGAAGCGGTGATGATGTTCGTAATGACACTGATACAAATGCTTCTTCATTTTGTAGCATTTATAGAGCGACCAATCAAGATAGCTACTCGAGTAACAGTTAACCACATCAACTGTATATTTGTGAAATGTGTTTGTCTTAAAAGGCTATTTACTTACTTACGTTTGTCCATTTTATGTAGCTCTGTTTTTTCTGTCTGATTTTTATGGTACACTTGATAGATATATTTCCTTTCCGGCTGATTAAACTCGGATAGAAGACTAGTCAGTATGTCTGTTGGTACGGAAGTGGTATCAAGTTCCCTTATCATTATTGCAGTTCACTTGAGATTAATAACTATCAATATGCATTCGATTTAGTGGAGTATTGGGTGTTTCAGATGCTAGTTCAGAAGACCCGGATGTCATTGAGTATCTCAGATAAGAAAGAAACCTTCAAGTGGGTTGCTGGAAGTCGCAAAGACCTGATTTAAAATCGCATTATATCACTTTTGGAGTCAGAGGCAGTTGTAATTGAAACTGTAAGTAATTATAGCTTGTTCCTGCAGTTGCATCTAAAATCGTTTTAGTGCGAGATGTTTTGATTAGAGAGAATGGACATAGATTCATAGCACTGTAGAATCTTTATTATCGCGACAAAAATTCATACTGACACTAAGTTTATTAATTAATCAGTTATGTAACCCATCAACGAACGCAAGGCAGTTAATGGTACTAGGCAGACCTGGTCAGATTGTAACTTCCTGTTTAACTATTCATGTTCGTTATAATCTTAGTACATAGTGTCATTTAGATCATTATATCATAATTATCGGAACTCCTTGTTTTTATCTGCGAATAAACGTAATCACGCGTCTGTCGACCAGCTGTACAACGCGATGTCCTTAACATCGGTGTTAAGCCGTCTTATCTTTCTCGCCCTTAAAGTGCCATACGTTGTCTGCCTGTCTATCCACCTGACCTTTGAATTTGAATTGGAAGGGAACCTGACCATATCTGCCTCACTGATTTTGTTCTGACTAAGCGGCGGTGAATAAGGTGGATTCCACGACGCAGATTTTTGGGCGCTTAAGAAATCGGGAGATTACGGTTACGGTTAAGATGCTGAGACGTGATTCTAACTGCAATTATTGTAGAAGCAGAAAGAGAAAGGCGTAATTGTGATTGAAATTTACCAAATGAGAAAGTAATTGTAATTTAGTTCTGTTTAAAATATTGCACTTGACTCAAGAAAGCTACATATCATATTAACCTCTCTCGCGCAGCACATTTGCGAGCTAGTTTGGCGAATGTCCCTTTTGGGAAAGTGTCCTTGTTATTCCCAGTTAGCTACGGACCGTGAGAGCAATTGCCGAAAATTATATCCAATTATGAGAATTTAACCCCAGCTTATTTCTAACAAACGCAACAGCATTACGTACAGAAGCATCTGTTTTGTTCTCGCATTATTCGCCAGGTAGCAGCAGCTCTTCTTTAATCATACACAGCAGGACCGCGAATGCGCCCACGCATGCGTCTAAGACTATTACCATAATGATTTATTTTTGGGTTGTTGATTTCTTTGCCATGTAATTCCTCACGGCGTTGAGCTATATAGAGACCCAGACCAATGCGAAGTCCCTCCCTTTATTGAACATATTAACCGATCAAGCCAATGATAGATTTTCTGACTTGTCTATCGATCAGCGCACCTATAAATTGATCAGTTGACCAGTCAGTTATTCGGTCAAAAACGTAGGTTACTACTTATAGGACCTTATTAATCTATTTGCGTGATTATTCGTATTTACTATCCGCTGTCAATGACACTTGAGCTATAATTTATGATCCCTCTTGTACGTACGGCGCAATGCGCGCCTTCTTTTGTTCTCGTTGGATGGCGCCGTTTTCGACTCTACACGACGTCCTTTAAATCCACTGACTACTCCCTGTCAGTCTATTTGTCTGTTTCTGTCAGCCTGTCCATGTCTATCTGTGTGTCTGTTGTCTGTTGTCTGTGTGTGTCTATCTGTCTCTCTGTTTGTCCATCTGTCTGTTTGAATGTATGTATACATGTATGCACGTATGTATGTGTGTATGTGTCTCGTTTCATTCAGTGTCTGCCTTCTTCTATGGGCGTTGCGTTTGCTTCAGAATCGATTTGTTTGGGTAGGTCGCTTGGGGAAGCCATGATCTGGGGGTTTCGGCTAGGGGGTTATACTGGTCGATTTCAACTGGGTTTTAAATAATTACGCAGAACTCACCGCACAGGTATGTGTAGGTATAAAGGTATAGGTATAAATGTGTACATATGAAGGTAAAGGTATAAAGGTATAGGTATAAAGGTATAGGTGTAAATGTGTAGGTATGAATGTATAGGTATAAAAGTGTAAGTATAAAGGTCTAGGTATAAAGTATAGTCATATTTATAGTTACATGTATCTTTCTGGTTAAAGATATGGGTGTGGCGACAGAAGTTGACTGAGACACATCTAGAAACTTATCTGAGATCGAAGTTGAAGACGGCGCTGAGGGCCTGCGTCCAACTGTAGTCCTCGCTTCCATGATCCATCTCTTCAATCTGGGCCCCGACGCAGACCATCAGCATCAGCAGACAGACGACCATCTTCCACAGACTGGCCACCAGCTGGACCTTGATCCTTGACCGTCGGATCTGACCAGCGAGCTCCATCAGCGGCTGACGGAACCGACCCATCCGCGAGTTGCTATCGATGAAGTTCTCCCACCACCTGACCGAAATGAGCATCAGGGACAGAGGGATGCTCCAGATTAGGTTCCAGTCGTAGGACCTCTCCTCGTGGTAGACCCCGACGAGCACCGGCCAGACGAAGATCGCAGACAGCTGACCCAGAACGGCCATGACCCCGCAGGCGACCTTCACGGCCCGGTGACCCCGCGTCTCGTCGAGGGGCCGCACGAGGATCTTGAGCGACCCCGGAAGAAAGGCGACGCCCAGCATGAACATGACGACCTGGAAGGCGTTGTCGAGAGACGGTAGAACGAGGAAGACGAGCAGGGTTAGTCCGATCGTGTGTAGAGTCTCGACGATGAGGACCACCACCATGGCTCTGAGCAGGTGTGCCGATCGATGTTCCTTCTTGAAGCAGAGGCGCCAAACGCTGCGCAGGAAGGTGAAGACATAGGGCGAGCAGATCATCAGGTAGAGAGACCAGGCCCAGTAGACACGCGACACGACGCACTCGTTGGCGAAATAAGCGTCCAGGATCCTGGCGCTTACTGCCTGCCGGGAAAGATTGAGCGGCTCGAGGCAGGAAAACTGGCTCCCATTGACCGTGAGGTTTTTTCGATAACCCCTCGGAATCGTGACGCACAGGGTATAGGAATCCACGACCATTTCCACCCCGTCTGTCACGGCCTCGGAGCCGTTCTTACCATTACCAGTAATCTCTCGAGGGTACTCCTCTTCGATGTAGCGACAGCTGAGATCTGGTGGTGTCCAGTCCGCCCCGCTACTTGGAAACGGGCGCAACTTCGAGGCTGCCATGACAACCGAGCCCTTGCTGACGAGGGTGAGAAGGATGACGCCGGAGAAGATGAAGATGTAGGTGAGGACCTTGAAGATTCGACGGAAGATGGCGAAGCAGGATTCGTTGATCTCGTGGTCCGTCACCCACGGAATCTCAGCAAACGCATCCCAGTTTGATGCTTCGTTTTGACTGTAGAAAGTAAAAGCATAGAACATTAGATTTTATATTATAGAGCTCCTCCTAAGAACTCCCCCCTTAGAGCCTCTGTATGTGTTCATGTATGTATGTATACACGTATGTATACATGTATGTATGCATGTATGTATGAATGTGTGCATGCATGTATGTATGTCTATTTGTATGTATGTATTTATGTATGCATGAATGTATGTATGTATTTCTGTGTGTCTGTGTGTGTGTATCTATGTATGTATTTATGTATGCATGAATATACGTATGTATGTATGTATGTAGGGAGGGAGGAATAATGTCCCATGTAAAACAACGCCCATTATTTTGCTGTGAGTGATAGAAGTAAGCTTTATATATATATATATATATATATATATATATATATATATATATATATATATATATATATATATATATATATATATATAAACAGACAGACAGTGTGAAGCAGAAGCGGATACAGGAGGAAGTGAACAAGTAAGCAAAACATTGAGAGTGAATAAGTAAGCAGTTGCTCTTACGGTTCTTGATTCAGTTGCTTACTCTCCTCCTCTTGCGCGCAATCACTAGAAGAATCGCTAGAACAGTTGCTAGTCGTCTCGGAACAATTGTCGTCAGCTTCGTTGACCACTGCTTTGTTTCCAGGGCTTTCTTCCTCCTTTATCTCCTCCAACCCGACCTGAATACTTCCGAAACCCCTATCCTCCTTCGTGGCCCTGACCTTGTCCGCTTTTTCCCATCTGAGATCAGTTTCAAGGTCACAAAAGTCAATTTCCGACATATAGTCGGGATTGTTTTCGACATCTAGGGTGTCTCTATCGACGGACTGCCGTTTTGACATCTCACGATTGCTTCCCAAACCGACCTGAATACTTCCGGAACCCCTATCCTCCTTCGTGGCCCTGACCTTGTCCGCTTTTTCCCATCTGAGTTCAGTGTCAAGGTCACAAAAGTCAATTTCCGACATATAGTCGGGATTGTTTTCGACATCGAGGGGGTCTCTATCGACGGACTGCCGTTTTGACATCTCACGATTGCTTCCCAAACCGGAAGTATCGCCTTGCCCAGAGTCCCAGTCGTCGTTATTCTTTCCGTTCTTTACCACACCGGATGTGCCTTTGCGTACGAAGTCCCAGTCTTTGCTGCAGCTGTTTCGGGGTCCGTTTTCCGGTCGGGCAGCGACGTCTGTTGTGTCGAAGGAATCGAGGGATAAAATAGACGAGACGGTCAAGTATCGATGATCACGGCTGCTCGCCCAGGAACTTATGGACCTCAGGGTAGGCAGAGCCTGCCTGTTTCTCGGAGAGGTCTTTCCGAAAAGATCCGGAGGACCGCGGTCTGGTTCGTCCTTGAAGGGATTCCCACTGGACGTCATTTCCGCCACTCCCGAAACCCTTGTCGGGTATCTTCCGAAGCGCTAAGACGCTTGAAAACGGCGTATTGCACGAAGAACCTTCAAAGCCGAATTCAAGGTGTTTCGATGAGTGAAGTTATCTAATAGGAACGTGCAACGTGGACAGACATTCTCTTTCACAGATCCTATCCTGACATCCCTTCTTCCTCTTCTCTCTCTCTCTCTCTCTCTCTCTCTCTCTCTGTCTGTCTATGTGTGTGCTCCAATCTCAAACCCCACCCGCCGTAGCTGCCACTCCGTCTCTCTGGATCTTGACCGAACTCTTTTGCTATCTATTGTTTTGACTGAGCGCCTGTGAATAAGCTGGTCTTCGTGACGTGGCTTTCCTTGGGCGATGTAGAAATCTCGAACTTACGAGTACGATTACGATTACAAGAGATAGCTCAAAAGAAGCTTCTTTTGAGCGTTGCCTGTTCATGCTTTGTTCTATACTCTGTAGGTCTACTTGAATTAGTGGCTTATACTCTGTCTCCGTGTATGTTGTCTTCAACGAATAGCGACGCACAGAATGACGGTCGAATGACGTTGAGAGTCGAATCCGCGCCTTTGAACTCCTTCCTATATGCCAGAAAATATTCTTCAGACTTAACTCGATCACTTCTCGTTATATACCCCTAGAAAGACTAAAGACACGGTTCTTCAAACCAAAGAGAACTATGTATCAATTGTATTGCGAAGACACGCGCCCTTAAACCGTGAGTAACTCGATCCTTGCATATAACTGTGCGGTTGTAGACTAGCTGAAGTTACCGCTCGCTTTTGAACAATCACTCTTCGAAATGAAAGGATAAAAAGATTTTCACTGCGGCGATAAGGTATCCTTCAAACAAGTCCTTGTCGACGCATAGTCGCGCCTAGAAGTATATAACGCGGAGGTACACAGTGTGACGTAGTATTCCTAGACACGTCTCGGTTGATGAGGACATGTCGGGACATTATCAGAGATATTTCGTATCTTGATTGGTAATTGTTCATTGTGAAGTCACGCTGAGTAACCTAGTGGCAACGACTTATCTATTCTGATAAAAACTTAGAAGGAAGTTTATGTAATACGCGTGACGTAAAAACCAAGCTTTGTCGAATTCTAGAAGTAAAATTGTAAAAACTTGTACATGTTTTTCTATAGCGACCATATGGCCTCCACCTGCGCACGGGTGAGATCCTTCACCACCACTACATGCCATTTAAGGTCCCCGCGCACGGGCCGTACTAGCCTGAGATTCAAATCTCTGAAATAAGCCACGACCGGGATGCGAACCTGGGATCCTCACGCACCGAGGCTTCCTTGGCGTACGCGCTTACTGATGTAGCTAACTAGGTGTTGGCCTTAAGTCCTGTTCTACATTATGATCTAGTTATGGACCGCTGTAGTGCAGTCCTTATCGTAATGAGAGATCCGGGATTAAAATCCAGTCAGGAGAGAAAATTGTTGCGACATCTCTCCTTGGCACCCTACTGCTCAAATCCTTTTCTTTTATCCAGGTTTGAAGCAAGCATAGGCCTATACATAAATAGTAGAAATACGCATCAAACTGGAACCCAACTCTTCGTGACAGGCAGGAGGGGTTCGGTTCCAGGCCAAGATCCAAGAGTCAAGCAGGCAGACAGTCAGACGGCTACGGTGGATGGTGTTTGGCACTCGAGCGGAAAGAGAGAAAACGGGAAGAATAATCTAGTGTAATGTATTGCAATATTTATTGTAAATTTGTGATACATTCTCGGTTAAAATTTAAAGCTGTGCATGGTAGAATCGTAAGTAAAGTTCTCTATAAAATCTTTCAACTTCACTTGAGGGAATCGTCTGAAGATAAAGAATCGCTTTAGCTGTCGAATTTCGTCGAAGGCCTTCGTTTGCAACACGGCTTCTTCAAACTTCACAGCGGTAGCCAGAGCATGTAAGTTAGATGAGCTGGTTTTGTCCAATCCAGTCCAGGTCGTAACTTATAAATTCCCACTTCAGTTCGGGATTCAAGGTACTGTAACTGTAACTTGAGATTTTTAAAGCGCCGCTTAGAGGATATACTCACCAGAAGTGCTGCCGACCTGACATACAGTGATGCCAATGGGCTGACCTAAAAGGAACAAACAGTTCCGCTACGAAGGTAACCTATTTACATCATCTCTCTCTCTCTCTCTCTCTCTCTCTCTCTCTCTCACACACACACACACACACACACACACACACACGCACCTTTTCTCAAAATCAGAAACGCACAGATATGGCCATCAACGTAAAAATATTTCGTTGTGGCGTAAACAGTGAACGCGTCACCAAAACCACAGAATAAACATCGTATTAGAACAGGCTAGAATGCTACCTGCCGATTTAAATCCTCGCCAAAGCAGTATGGCTTTTCGAGATTTCTGCTTCACCTGCGCCCCTAGCGAACTGAGCTGTCATAATGCCTGTGCGTTGGTATCGGTTCTGTGGAAGTTATTAACTTAGATTAGATTGGCTAAAATGAGTACATTGACCTCATACGCTGTCGGTGAGAAGATCAGCCTGTCAGGGAGAGGACTGTGGCCACCCGACTCATATGTCGAGACTTAAGAAAATAGTTACCCCTTCGTGTTCAGGGCTACCTTACTCAAGGGACTGCGCTGTTTCTTCTTCATCCGTATGAAGTCAGCCATGTATCTGAAACCCTCTCATTCACACCTATCATAATTTTGTAACTCGTAATTAGTTACTACTGTTGCCCGGGTGTCCAATGCACGAGGCTTCGACCGATGAGGTGTATTGCGATAACAGCGCTAAATAAGTGTCCCGATTATTTGAGAAATTCAGGATGTGCGAGTATTCGTTGAATTGTCGCCGAAAGAAGACTCGTTGTCGAACTTCCTATCGCTCGTTAATCAATTGTCGCGACCATCGATTGATGCCTTCTGCGCTTAAGATAAGGGCGCAACAGAAGTCTTTAGATTAGATTGTAATGCAAGAGAAATGAAGCGAAATGAATAACCAGCGACGATCTCAGATATGTTTCCGATATATTTGCGTCACCTCAAACAGACCACGTGACCACTAACTGAAATATTTACAGAATACATTACCAGCGTAACGAGATCAGTCAAAAATTACCAGTAGCTGATTAATTTCTAAGATCAAACTCGCTTTTCACACATCTTCAAAATTTAAAAGCCAACCACAGCGATATGATTTGGCCATAATCCGAGCAGCACATTCTCAAACACTTCAACCCCATTGCCACACTATTAAAAACTGTAATAATAACAACATATTTTTAATATAAATAAAAATGAAATAGGAATTATAAATGTAATAATAAATATTACAATAATAATAAAACTAATAATAAAACCAATAATAACAATTATATGAATAATAATGATAAAGAATGCCTTAATATTCATGATAGTGATAATAATAATAACATAATTAATATTAATGATACATATATTATAAATTATAAATGTAATAATAAATACTATAATAATAAAACCCTATTAATGATACCAATAATAACAATTAGATTAATATTTATGATAATAATGACTGCATTAATATTAATGACAGTGATAATAATAACAATAATGTCATTAATATTAAAAAATATTAATATTCATGATAGTGATTGTAATAATAATGACATTAATGTTAATAACAATGATAATGATGAATGCAGTAATAACGATGATGACATTGATGATGATGATTTTAACTATATAATTTCATTTTAAAAGGCATTCAGACTGCTTGGTTAAAAACAATGATTAGCACTGGCTGCAATATTACACAATGCATGTAATCTTCTTGTAAATGCTTTAAGACTTCTGAGGGACTTCTTCTGCAACCAGACACACATTAACACCTGGTCACTTCAGCTCATCTAAAGATTACGATGATTTCATCAACAGAAGACAAATACATAAAGTAACAGTATCTTTTTATCACTCCCTTACATAAGTTTAATTGTAATACCAATTTGTAAAGCGCCTCTTCAAGAGAAAACTGCTCAGAAGCACTCAATAACTGTTCCACAGAAGCTCAAATACAGCACCTGAACATATGCAATAGGTATTCCATCTGACACCAACTCGTCTGCTGTTAGCTATGGCCCTACTATGAACTTAGGAAACCGATTTTGCCCCATTTTGAGATCTTCAGCACTAAGTCCCCTTTACAGATAACAAATTCACAATTCTGTGTGACTTTATACACTTTACAAATTTATTAATAATATTAATAATACTTATAGCAACGAACAGACAGGCACTGTCATTATCATCTTTTATTTTCATCTGAAGGATCACTCTGGATATGAAAAATGACCCAAGAAAATATAAAAATCATCAGGAACAGCTACCTAAACTATTTTTAGATATTACTCTTATCACTATTGTTACTTTTTAAAAAAAGCCATGAAAATGATCAAACAATGTAACTTGTGCGAATTTGAATTGATTATATGCAGGTGGTTTCCCAGAATCAGTGCTTAAAAATTTTAACTGTTTACATTACAACACTTTACACAAGGTAAAAATGATCCGAAGAATCAGTACAAATACGGTTATAGTAATTATTATTCTTATTGTTACTATTGTTATCACAATCACTTAGTAGTAACAAATGAAAAATGGAGACAGTAAATTACATGTAAGCTATCTACACTAATACATATGTATATATAAAATACATCTTTTCCAAAATATTACTAACAACCCTTAAAGTTACTCTTCGAAAGTTACTTTTTTGACTGCCAAAGGCGAAATTGCGATCAAAGAAACACAGCATAAAAGTATGTAGATATGAATACAAGCAGTGATAAGATAATAACTGTCCTCAGTTTCAACAATGATTATTTGAACATGTGATATACAAGAACTTCAGAAATGCACCTCGTAAGTTGAAAAATCACAATGCTTGATTCAAACAGTTTTTCTGATATGATGAGAACGTTGTACAAGTAACAGCCATTTTAACAGCAAGTCAGTCCCAGATGAATTGTGATAACAGCTTTACTGAAAACTGTTTCATGACGCTATGATATGCCTACGATTCCTCGCTCAGCCGATGGACACATGGCATGTTAACAAGTGTCTTACTTACCTGATACAATCAAGTTCTTAGTGCCCATTAAGAATTCATAGTGTACAGCAACTAAGCATCTTAAAATGACGACTTATTAAAATGATGCCTCTATGTCAAAGTGGACTGACCTTCTGACCTTTTGACCTGATTACAGCTTTGGCTTTTGGTTGATGCCTTGTGCATTAGACACGGGCACGATAGAAGTTACAAATTACAATTTCAGATTGAAGCTTTACTTTGTATTAATTCAAGTTTTAAACTGCTAAAAGACATTTTAAATCAAAGTCTTTCAAAACATTTTGATTTTTAGACATCGAGCTAAATCACTCAGAATCACACCACCTCATGCAATTCAGAATTTTCAAAATTGACCTAACCTTTACAGAGCCCAACCGTTTCATAAAAGCTCGAATTCAAAAACTTCAAAGGTTAGCCAAATTTGTGAATCAGTTTCAGAATAGAAAAGGACACTTAACTGGATATGACATATTCAGTAATCAGAAAAGTGGGACTATGTTTATATGCAGAGTAACACAATTCAGCTGAGATGGTCAGAAAAAGAAAAAAGGAAAGAGAGTCGTTTGGATGAAGTGCAGGAAAGACAACAGCTACCCAACAAACAAACAACCTTCCCCAACATGTCACCAGTAAACAGATTTACAACAGCCAACCCGTGCAAAGCACCCGAATATTAACCCTGTATGCTGCAGTGAAAGGCCAAAGCACTGACAAATTACACTAAAGAAGAAAATTCAACTTAGTTTCAAACTTAAGACAGTTTTCTATTATTAACTCATCTAAAATACTAAATACTATGAATAAGCTGGTGGATAAACTGGCCTCCCAGACACAGCTCTTGTGTGGTGTTGAGAAATTTTTGTGACTTTACAGTTAAATTTACAAACAACTTGGGATGATTTAAACACATTTTGGCCAAAGAAACTCCAATCAATAAGAAATTGAATACTCTGTGAACGGTATACTCATGTTGTAATTCTTAGATCCTTACATTAACTAATGAAGTCTTAAGCATCAGCTGACAACATTACACAAACATAAGAAACTTCAATATTTGAATGTTGAATTTGCCATTATTTAAGCTTAAGTCCACCCTCAACAGTAGTGTCTGCTGCAGAAAGATACTAGTGTGCCTAAAATACTCAATCAAATCTGGTGATATGAATGTAATAACAAGAATCAGATATTGCTGCTACCAGTATACAACGAGGCTAATTGTAATGACATACAGATGAAGTATGGTGTGTTGACACTGTGCACTTCTGAACTTTATAATGGGGCACTACCAAATTCCAGTTGCATTGCATTGTATTGTATGGACACTAAGTACTTTACTTATTTATTTATTTACTCATTTATTTATTTACTTATTTTATTCTTAACAGTTCGATAAGCAAGAAACATGAAGAGCAGATGCGGGGGATTTATAAACTCATACCAAAAACTCAGAGAAAGCCGAAAGCAAGATTCACTGAGAATTTAACTCAACGACTACTCATTCAATTCAACCATATGACTCTAATCATTCTTCAAAAAGCTAAAAATATAACCATTTAAAGAAAATTCTTTACAGACATTAAAAAACGATTTAAGATTGATTACACAGTGTCAAGTGGGCTATAAAACGAATACCTTCCACCAACTGCGATTCCGTTTTACGAACAACAGTAAAATATGACTATTTTTACGTTATGCAATAAAAAGTGATCAAAATAATAAAAAGAACTTTGATTATGATAAAAGCAAGATTTAGTAACGCTCAAAGAAAACAGCAAACATCATATTACTTTGCCTTGTGACGTCAGCATCTTTTTGCCATTGTGACATCAGCTTATGCTACTCCGTTGCCAGGCAACTTAGTGCTATAGATAAATACTGTTACTTAGCAACAATACATGTTATTAGGCAATAAAATGTTACCAAATTCATACAGAATGAAACGAAGTCCAAGATTTGCAAAGACTTTAACCAACATAACCCTCTAACCCTAGAACAGAAAATGACCAACTTAATCGATAATTAATTAAACTACACACAAAGGACAAAAATCTACAAGATTTGAAAAACTTAAATTGTTTTGATTTAGAAAGAAAAAACATCCAACAAAATGCATTACTGAAAGCTATGCCCATCACAACCGATTCTGTAATGGCACAGTTATATAACAGATAGATTGACCTTCAGTTTCTACGCCATTTGGCACTCAATGCGCTAAACAAGTTTGTACATTTGAACATTGACATTGGCACTAAGTATGACTATGGAAATGCTTAGAATTCTAAACTAATCAAAATACTTATAATTATTTGTAAATTTGTTAAATTTTTTTTGGCAGTGCAGCTTAAAATCATGAACACGGTAAGACTCACGACAGAATTCTTTACAGAATTCTGACATGAAGTACATTACTGGTAGGCCTAGTTTTAACCCAAACACCGACTCCACAGTACTCACGACCTCTACAACTAATTCTTATCCGCACTGCAACTTGGTAACAAGGGTCCAATAATTATTCTCAGTTAGCTGACTGCAGTAGTAGCCTTACAGCATCCGAGAATGCAAAGCGACTGGGACTTTAACTGACCTCATATTTTGGGAAATCAAACAAGATCACTTCAAGATAACATCACAGACAGCACAATTTCCAGAATAACTCACAGGATCCGATTAGGAGAAACAATGCCAGGTAGCACCTCAAGATGAAGCATTCTCATTTTGCAAAGGAAATATTGAACACATGCCTTCAACCGATGACCAAAATGAAACAGCTACCATGCTAGTAAGTCTCTAACAACACATCCCTTACAAAGTATTCTGTAAAACAAAGTTTTCAAACATACCTCGCATATATTACATATGTTGTTACGTTACATACGTTACAAATTCACTTATGTTAAATACGTTACATATGTTACATGCGTTACACATGACGCTTATGTCACATATGTTACATACGTTACATATGTTGCTTACATTACAAACATATGTTACATACGTTACATATGATACGTTACATATGCTACATAGGTTACACATGTCGCTTACGTTACATACATGTTATGTACGTTACATATGTTGCTTACGTTACATACGCTACATACGTTACATATGTCGCTTACGTTATATATCTGCCCCGAGGCATGCACGCGATGATAGCAATCCAGAAACCTAAGTCAGGCATTGAAGTCTTTCGAAGTTTAGAGCAAAAATCTAAGAAGCAAAGAAAATTCGGAAAACTCTGAATCCATTTCACTGAAACTTGTGACCATGCTCTAAACAGATTAACAAAACATTGCAAATTCTCAAAATCAAACACCACAGCAGTCTCATGCAGGTGAAGTAGTTCAACACAGGAATCAAAAACTCAACGTTTCATCACGAACAACAACTTCTAATCAAAACAGACAACCGTTTCCGCAAAACAATAAATTCCGATCGGAAACGGTCCCGCATATCCGCACTTACTTTTAAACCAAAGAAACGGGAAAAGAAAGAGAGAACACACGGAAATGATCAAGAAAAGACTACCATATGATCAATCGCAAACCAGACAATTTAAAAACATCTTCGTGAGCACCATGTGTAAGAACTTCGTCGATCATGTGGAGTCCAACGAGACAGCAAAATGACTTCCCGGCCACCTGGCCACAGAATCCGAAGACTATGAATAGTTACCAACCGGTCGACATCGCGCGACAAGCTCTGCGTTGTCGGAGATCATGTGATCTGCTACGTCATCGTCGTCACGTGACTTCTGAATTAGTACGGCGCGAACTTGTTACTGTTCCTCGTCGCCGCGAGGGCCACTCCACCCTTGATCTTCGTCGCGAGGTCGGCCCTGGCGTCGAAGAAGGTCCCACCAAAGAAGCTGCCGTAGCTGAGGACAGGAAACGACTTGACGAGCGACCCGATTGGAATGGCAAGCGGATGATGGTTCGGAGGCGGCTGCGCGGACAGTTGCTGCTGCTGGACAGCAGCATGATGCTGGGGATGATGATGAGGATGATGATGATGCGGCGGAGGGGCAATGGCGATCGGGTTGAAGACCGCCGTGGGAGGTAGCCCCATCGTCGGAATAGCCACCGGCGGGGGTGCCGCGCTGACCGCAATGGCCAATGGGGCGTCGGAGGCGGAGTTGACCGGCGTCAGGGCCATCGACGATAAGGTGACCGACTTCATCGAGGTCAGGGCAACTGCCCCCGCCCGATGGTATTCGGCGGCGCCGAGGTTTAAGGCCACGGAGGACGATGACGACGAGGACGCGGGGGAGCAGGACGAGGGACAGTGAAGGGCGGGCAGGGAGGCCGTGCAGAGGCCATTGGCCCCAGCCGAATCAAGTGCTGCCGTCAAGGCCAACGTGTTATGCATCTCAAGGCTGTTCAACAGAAAGAAAAACACCCAAGCGTCAGTCATTTAAGGCGGACAACATGCAAATGAGTTAACAACGAGTTAAGCAACACATTTCAGGCCGTTCCAGAGAAAACCTCGCCTTTTATTGTTTCTGTATTTGATTTTTTCAAAATCTATGGCAGTAAAAAACCTCTACAAATGATTGGGGATCATAAATAATAAAAATGCCCAACCGCGAAATCAAAGAAAGGAAATTCTAAATAAATTACTCTGGTAAGAACCAGTTTAAGTTAAAAATTATAAGGTATGTTTTCTTCCATGTATTTCTCTCTGAATAACTTACTTTGTATAAATATTTAAAAGGAAAACTTGCTGTATACAAATCACAAATAATATATGTATACATTGACATGTATATACAAGTTATACACTATATCATATCTGTCTATGTATATACAGTAAATGACATGTTATATACATAAAGATGTATGTATACTGATATGTAGATCTATGTATACATACATAATTGCATATATAAAGCGTGCATGAAGAGGAGTTGAAAAAAACTGTTTTGAATAAGCGAAAAATGGGGAATAAAACCACAAAACGTCCAAGATGCCAATGTACATACTTCGACAGGTTAAATTTCCACAAATGTTTTCTGAAACAGCCTGATAACATCAAAGAATTATTGTTATGCCTATTTTTAAAATTTATTATTTTTTCCGTAAAATTTATAACCTTCAGAGTCGCAAAATCTGACAATTTAAAGTTAAACTAAATGATTATTCGAATGATTAAGATCTAGAAATCTCACATGAATTAATCAGACAAAATCTCATGATTCAGTTTTAGTAACTGAGCAAAGCAAAACAAATCGCACGAGCAAACATAACCTGAACTTGTTTAGCAAGATTTAACAGCTTCTACCGTTAGCGTTAACTCGAATAAAGCAATTTTGTAACAGCTAGTTATATAGCACATTCCAAATGCGCTGGCGTTTCAATGTAACATAAGAGATAATTTATATAGCGCCTCTGCAAGACAGGATCTCCTCAGAGGCGCTCCAGATATAGCCAAGCGGTAAAAAAGTAATGTAACTCTATGAGCTGTAAGAATTACGAAATGTAAATCAGTAAGCTAAATGAATTATATTAAAAATAAAGTGAGTGCCTTTATGTGAACTTACAAGTTTATGTGATAGAACATTATATTATGAAACGTTATGTAATGTTATGAAAGTGTCTATCTATCAGCAAGGTCTATTTTAATAATAATTGTTTCATATGACTTAATCTAATATTTCCATCACGACTGCGGCTTGTATATACCGGTTTTCGTCACAACGGTTTCATGCTGAGTGTATTAACAGAGACTTTCTTTAGATTTGATTCAATTTTGCTATCACATGTAGCCACAGTTTATGAAAACCTTGTTCAATTGTTTCAATTTAGTTTAATATTTTCTGCCTGGTCTTGATGAATAAGCAAAACCAGGGCAGATTTGTAAAAACGGTCAATTTTATGAATCTTTCTTTGTAGCTCAACAGCTGATGCCATCTTTAATCAAAACCCCTTATTGGATATATCCAAACATTTATATAGTGCCTTTTTGGACCTATGATGGCGCTATATATCCATCAAGGATTACTTAGATAATAATGTAAGCTTACAATGCTGAGTTACTCCTTACAAAAGTGTTTCTAAACAACCATGAACATAGTCAGTAAAAACTTACAATTCTAGGCATTAGTTTACAAAAAAGTAACTCTGCTTTTAAAGGGGCTACAAAAATTATGCAGTAGGTATGATCAGAGGTGTTCAAAACAGACTACAAATGACCCTGCACAAAACTGGAAACTGACTAGAAAGAAAAAAGTTAAAAAGCTTTGAGAAAATGAAAATTTCGAGCTGTTCAAAACCCAGCTTCATTGATCATGCATTTGGCTCAGTGCAGGACGGAAAGAACACAACAGACAAAGAGACGAAACTGCGAAATTAAGTAAGTATAAGTTGAACGTGAACATGAACAGGTTAACAGACAGCACCAACAGGTAAATCAACGCGTTACATATTTCGAAGCAGTTTCTGCAAAATAAACTGGAGATGTTTATACGTCTCAAAGATTACTGTTTTGTTGCCGTCTGAAATTTCTCATCTGGTATAACCCTAAACAACATTTCTTTTCTCAACAGCCAAAACCCTCAAAAACCTTAAGATTTTGTGCTGAAATCCCGACAATTTTGCCCCAGGAAATTAAACTAATTAAGACAGAGTCACTGTTGATGCTAGTAATTATAATCTTATAATTAGTGTTTCAGGTAGAGGTGATTTTTAAAAAGCCCAGAGGTTAAAGATGGCATCTGATTGGCTAAACTTCAATTTCACAGAACACAACACTAAATCGTTGTCGTGGTGATTGAAGTCTTTGTTTTGACCCGAACAACAACAAGAATAACAACAAAAACCTTTGCAGTTGCTATGGTTGTTGCTGTTGCGTTTGTCGTTGCATCTGTTGTAACTATTAAGAAAACTAGGCTATCTCTCACAAAGCATCTGCACGCAAGTGAAGCAGACTGTCTCTAATGGGGAAATCCTCTGTTGCTTCCCGTTTCTCCCTGTCGCTCTCCCCTCCCCTCCCATAAGACTTCTTCCCCTCCCTAATCTGCCCTACCTTCTCCCAATTTCTCTTCCTTCACTTTCCCCGGCTTATCCCTCTACCGGTCCCTCTCTTACTTCTGTAAATTCCCCTTTTGCTTTACGATTCTCCCTCTAGTTCTTTCTCTACCCTTCCCTCCCTTCCGCAATTCACCATCACACTCCAATTTCCCCTCCCAATCTCCTCCTTCCCCGTACTTTCCCTCTCCCCAATTGCCCCTCCCCTTTCACGGTCTTTTCCACTACCACTCCGTCCCTGTTGTTCCTCGTTACCCATGGGCCAGGAAAGGAATCGCCAGAACTGTTTTCATAATTATCATTCGATCTATGGAGATTTCACACTGTGGGCGGTTATTCGAACTCTAGTAGTTGAGGTCATTCGCATGAGGCGCCACTGTCTGACCGCGTACATGTCTAAGCTTTTTAGTATATAAATACAATAAATTCAATAATATAATTCCATATCTTATAAATTTCTCCCCGTAATCTAACGACTTCTTTAGCACCACTCAGTGCTAGATACGCAGCAAATTTATAAATAATCTAAATTAATTGATCTATGTTAATATGGACCCCAGGATGTTGAATTTTACCGGAAATCAACGAAATTCCCCAATTTTGCACCTTTTAAATTTCTCCCCATATCTAGTGACTTCTGTAGCAGCACTCATATTTTGAAGTTAAATTATGCGCGCTTTGCGTAGCCCAGGAATATTCAAATTTCACTGAAT